>JAQFZH010004636.1:0-11688 GCA_034695485.1 Entomobrya nivalis
GATTGGAGTTAGAGGATCCGTTAGAGGATCAGTTAGAAGATTACAGTTAGAGGATCAGTTAGAGGATCAGTTACAAGGATTACAAAGAGTGATTAACTTCAACAATTAACTTTATTACAAGACAAGTGACGTGACATTGACAGTGACGAAATAGACAAAGAAGTGACGATTTTTAGAGTGCGTGCTCAAACGAAATCTCGGTTTGAGTGCATTTACAACATAATATTTCTAATAATAAAATTACGTTTCTTACTCTACAGTTACATTGACAACTATAACTACAGACACCAGCGTCCTACGACACCAATTGTTTATTTTCTCATTTACATTTTACATTGTTGGCTCACTACCAGTGTTCTATTTTCCTCGATGTTTACTTCTTCCAAATATCAAGGATGATACATATGTCATTAGGACTTATCATCATTGGCTATATCATGACCAACCGTCGACCACTTTAGTTTTTTCGTGGAAAAGTTGGATTTCCACTTGTGGGAATTTCCCGGTGGTTTGAAGGCACACCATTCCAAAAATTATCGGGTTGAATTGGATTCTCAGAAAGATACACATAATGTGTACACGAGCAAACAAAGAAGGACAAACAATGACAGCAAGTATTATGTTCATTTAAGTTCAAGGAAAATGAGAAAGTTTACTTTCTACTTTTTCCACAAGCGCTTCCAAAGAGAAAATGAGACTTGGGACAACTGTCAAGCAAATACGAGCTCACTTCACCGAATAAATAAATAATATAAAATTTTAAAACAGCAATCTGCTGTAAAAATGCTTGTTGTAAAGAAAGAGAAAAAAAGGAAATCGTAGAGTGGTTGTGGAGTGCAAAGCAAAGAGAGAAAAATAGCTCTTTTGTCATCTCTCCCACTGATTACACAACTTGCGCAATAAGTCACGAGCGACGCTTTGACAGCTTCTTTGCTCATTTTTCAGTTTTTACACTAAAAAATCTAGTCACATACATTTCTATTGTCCGGATAGGAAAGTAATAAGAGTAAAGACGAAGTGGATATGGAACTTGGAATAGGGATATGGATATATGCATGAAATGGAGTAAAAATTAAATGACATGACTGTAGTCTATGTTCAATATTTATGGGAACAACGTGTACATAAGAGGAATACTAATTCATACTTGTCATCACCTTTTATTACATGAAAAATACTACAAAGTATGCATGGTAAAAAAATAACAAATATGTTTTTCGAGAATGAAAAAAGTAGTTCCGTCGTTGATTTTTTTTTTGTATATGTCAAAGGTTAAAGGGAAAGTTTCGATTTAAACAAAAGTAACAGATAGAATTTATTAAGGAAAGAAGCCCCTCGTTCAATTTCATATATATCTGACCAAAAAAAGTAATAATGTGACGCAGTGTACTTAGACGGATTTCACACGAAGGACCCGCAAAATTCCCTCCTGAGGCATTGGATTACATCGAATTTCATTTCCTGCGAATGAGATACTGGTGTGGTGTGGTGGTTATGGTATGGTAGGTGGATACATGGCAAATTTGACTTTGGTTTTGGTGGTATCGGTACCAGAAAGTGTTTGTTTGTGAAAATGTCTATGTGGTTTGGTTATATAGGATGGCTTAGAACATGGCGTGAGTAAAGTAAGCAAAAAAAATCCTAATTCTTTTCTCACACTTTGCCTCCAGCAATAGAAGAAGATGGGCTGGAGCAATAACATCAGCAGCGCAGTTAAAGCAGTGGAATGGATTGGTAGAAAGTGTGAGAGAGAGTGAAATAGAGGACATCAGTCAAATTGACAGGGAAATGGTAATGGATAACTCGAAGACTCGACTCACACAGGTCCTGTCCTCCTTTTTTCTCTTGTCGGATGAAAATCTACGATTACACTCACATAGCGTTAGTGACACACAGACTACTACAACAACTATGTTCCCCCATCCCAGTTTAAATATCTCATATTCATTATGCATGCATTGCATACATCTTTTTTATATGAACAACTGTTCAACTGTTTTACCAGGAACATTGTAAATTCCTATACCAGAACGGGACAGTGGAACTTTGAGTTTTTGTGCGGAATCAATTGAACGAGTAAAAAAGCGTATTGACGAATAACTATGAGAAGAGGAAGTGGGAACTTATCGATTTTAACAAATATTGATTTGCTGGCTAAAGGAAAAAATACACAAAAAGCTGAGGGTACATCCATCCACCACTGGGATAAAAGCAAATATTCTTGGTGTTAGTTTTGTAGCATATCTCGAACAATGCCATAAAAGAGAAACATGTACACACACATATTAGTAGGTATATATACTTCGCAAACTCATGCAACATGCTCATTTAGTTTAGTTCCTCTTTTCTCACTCTTTTAGAGTCTTTTTTCTCGTCGTCGCCAAAAAAAACCATTCCATCTTCAACACGACTGCTATATATTTTTGCTTTTTATATGGTTGTAACCTCGCTCGTCTGTGAGAAACTAACATCAGTCATCATGTGCAGTAGTCGTCGTTGTCTCCGTTGTTGTCTTCCACTTTATGAATTGAGTTTTTTTATATCTATTTCTATAGTGTATAGTTCTAGCTCTAGTTCTACTCATGACGATGACGGGCATGGATGATGTGCCTTGTTGATTGAAGCATTAAGTTTTTTTTTCCTTACAAAGCTAAAAGTGAAAGGCGAGGCTGGAACAGAAACTGGCTGTTAGGAGAGATGAGAAAATACATTTGGTTTTAGTTTTTGGCTATGAAAGAAGAGAGAACAACTGTTTTTCTTATAAAAGGAAGTAACAGGATGTTAGAAGAGAAAGAAAGGGAAAAAATGGGAAGCAACAGATAGATGTGGTGCTCACTGCTCACCTTCCAGGATGAAGTGCACTGAAGTATCCAGGTGGCTGCCTGGGTCGAGTCTGTACAGTGTTCTTGACAAATGAGCTTTTTTCGCTGTGTACCCAAACTCTATGTACTTCACTCTCTCCTTGCTTTACTCGGGGACTCGGAGACTTTGGACGACATTCATTTGCAGTTCCCAGTTCTATTCACTGACGACGGAAAAATGTTGTCTATAAACTGTGTAGAGAAAAAAGGGGAGTGATGTGAGCTTGTTGCACGTACGTAAAAGGTGATATATATATAGAGAGAACAGAGAATGCAATATAATATAATGGCAATATGTTTTGAAATGGGCATGAAATTATCATTAGATGTCATGAACAAGAGTGGCACACTGAAAAAATAATAGTTTGGATGGTTGCACAACAAAGATAAAGAAATTCAGTTTTTCAATAACAGTTTTTATCTTCGTTTGATCTGGTGGTATGAAAGGCTATATTGACATTATGAAACATAGAAATTAATTATTATGTTTGACATTTGGTAAAATTAATATTTCCGAATGATTTTTTTTTATCAATCATGATCCCATATTGGAAATACTTGAAGATAGGGATTCTTACTCTTTTTTTATCGAAAGATGTAATTATTTTGTACAAAATATAACAAATACAGTTAGAAACGTAACACGTGCATATAGTTTATAATCTATTATTAAGAGTGTATAATCTACATCAGCAAGTTAATTGTTGAAGATGATTTTAATTTAAAGATCTTAACTTCTGGTATAAGTGAGCTTTTAGTTTGATTCTAACATTTCGTTAGCTTTCTCACCAACAACTGATGATATCACTAAAAGTCGTCATATGACAAAATTGGTTCACCACCGACTTTGATTTAAGAATTACGTGTGACATATAAACTGATGCAAACTGACAAGAAGGGGTAAGAGTATAAATCTGAATATTATCTTGATTTTTTTTATATACATACATGCATACATACCTAGAACTTTTAGTCGATGAGTTTTTTTTTGTCCAAATATGAATTTCATTTTGATAAAATTCCAATTAATTTGTGAAAGTACTTTTTAATCGCAGCGGTAGAACTTCACCATAAAAACCACCACAGCGTGACGACGAGCTATTCCTTTTCAGTCTGCCAAAGCAGCTGTATATACCCTTCAAAATAGCACTTTTCATGGGCGTGGCAGCAGTCACCAGAGTTTTGCTTAATTTTTTTTCTCCATTTTCCCCGTCTCTTACGGCTAAACGCAATTTCCGTTTTTCGTCTTCTAAATTCATTTTACAACTTTCTTCTATAATGAACCAGATGAGCCATGAGACTATAAGTTTAATAGGAAAATGCACTTCCCCCACCACAGTATATCTTTAAAGGAATGCTTGTAACCATTTTATGACATGCGAGCTTCGATCTGCACACATACCATTTTTATACATTCCTATATGTACCATACCAACTTTAAATAGTGGTTGCAGATGTTGCGTGAACGTAGTAAAAAATATGTCCACTTTATAACGTATTTTATATTTATGTTTTAAACACACAAAGGTACATTAGCATTATCGCAGCAGTATTAATGTTATTTCGTGTGACTACTGTTTTTGTACTACATATTGAATTCATGGCGCCGCCATGCACACTTGTATCTCACAAGGGAAATAAAAACTTGTGTGTAGGTCCACTCCACTACTACTGTAGACTACAGTAGAAAACTTCAACTTGATTCCATCCAGCCGTAGTCACTTTTTTGTGTCCTGTCATTCATTTGATGTAGAGAATTTTTGGGTGTTTATTCCTTTTTGCTGGTATCCTTTTCCCTTGGAGCCATTTTACTGAGCGAGTAAAGCACATCTCTGCTTGTCGCTTTTTCACTCTCTGTTTATTATGATTGCCTTATCTATCATCAAACTAGTGTGCGCTTCTCTGTACACGCATCTTTCCCAATACATTCCTTTTCGGGTACTTAACTTTAATAGGAAATCTACAAACCTAATCATAAAAATCAGCACTTTTCCCCTCTTATTCCCTACCTACCTCACACAATTTACTAATACTGTATCTATTTACCTCAATGTACTTTTTTACGCCTTCACCATACCATTTTTAAACTTATAGGCTTGAATGTGTCGTGACTATCATTATTCACCCACCACATGCATCAGTATTTCTATCTCGTTGTCTGTATATCATTTCATGGTCATCATCATCACCGTCATCATACGCAAAGTCAACAAGAGATAATACTAAACATATAGTATACATGATACAATAACATATTATAGCATATCGTAACTATTGATAGTAAGAATACTTCGGTGGCCAGAGGGATTCTGAAAATCTCATCTTATTTTCTTCTCTTAAGTGCACGGTGTAACTCTGCGAATTATTAAGCAGTGAAAACTTTGCTCTTCATGTATGTTCGCATTGTCTGTACGTCTGTTGTGTTCAGTTCAGTGAACAAGTTTCACTGGGAATTCACTGAGCCAATTTCAACCAAACTTATTGACGCACCTGTAGCTATATTTTATATAGACATCTATGTTAGATACAAAAAGAAGTTTCAACTGGATCATTATTTAAGCCGGGAGGTTACTGGGGTCGAAACATTGTAAGTAGGTGCGAATCGCTACTCTGTTACATGGGTGCTTTCAATGTTTATTGAAGTGGAAGCCAAAAGTATGAATCATTTTCCATACTTGACTACATATTGCTCTCATCATCACTACAATCCTTGTTATATCATGCGTTAAAAGGGCACACAAAACTGAAGGAGAAAATAAATAGCGAATTACACTTTTATATCTATGTATTAATATATAGAACAGTTTTGCGAATCTTTCCGTGTGCGCAACAACTATCTACAGCAAAAATATGAATATAATTTGTACCACCATTGCAAAAAAAAATATGTGGAAGTCGGAAAATATATATTTATATTTGAGTCTTCCCTTCTCCCGACATGAAATGTAAAGATGCGATAAACAATAATAACTTCTTGCGACATAATTTTCATCATCATATTATTATTGTCCGTGTTGACATCTGCGTGCTTCTTCTGCCGTATTGATTCGCATTATACACTTTGTATGGACACATACATACATACATATAAGCCAAAAGCAAACTCTTTCAGTCACTGTATTCTTCTTCTTTTTTGTCGTTTTTTATCACCGAGAGAGAATGCTCCTCCTTTTGCCTTTGTTGCTTGTCGCTAAAAATCCCATAAGGATATCCGAACAGACCAAAGGAGATATGCCAATATGCAATGTTTTTCTTCCTTTGGCACAGAGTACAGCGTTATGGCTTTTCTATTCACTCTCTGTTCTCTCCTTCTGTCTCCCTGTAGATGTGATGATGATAATGGCACAGAGGTATTCAGATTGAGTGCTTTGTATATCATTATGATCGTGTGGTGGTGTGTGCACGGACTAGAACACAAGGATTGTTAGTGTTAGCTATTTCAGAACTCTACAGACAGAGCAATGAATATATTTCAATTTCCGCTGTTTATATCGTCCTTCTTTATTATTGCCTCAACTTTTCGATATATTTATAACTTAATCGAGTACTACTCCGAGGTTCCCTCGATCAATAGATGTATCGCATAAATTGTCATATTATTCTCTAAATGTGATCACAATCGAATGTGTGTATATTCTGAATACTGCTCGTCTGTTCATACCCACCAAAATGGAATAGTAAATACTAATGTACAAAAACCACAAGAATTTTTTCCAGTTTTCTTAGATAAGAGAAGAAAAAAAGAGCGACAGCGGTGACTGAACAAGTCACAGTCACACTCCTGTGGATTGTGGTAGTGTCACTCTTTCACAATCAGTCAGAATGTAATGTAAATAGATACAGTAGCTGGAGCTTTTGTTGTGTATATATAGACATTTATAATGGCAGAAGTGAAAACTGGTTATGCCTTCGCATTATGCTACTGAGCTGACGCTGAGGAAAGCAGTTGGAGTCGGAGTACATGATTTGAAACTAACAAAGTGCTGGAGATTTGCGGAGAGAGAGAAAAGCTAAAGTTGTAAAATTGCATGTTGTAGTGGGATATATATATGCTAACATTTCTATTACTGTTTATGTATACTAAAATATAAGTGTATCAGAAGAAACAAAATTGAAGTGGAATATTATATAAAGAGTGTTCTCTTCTTTTGCTCTGTGTGACGATGATACTCTCTGGTTAGTATATATAGTAGGTTGAAAAAGGAGGGAAAAAGAAAACTCTTCAAAGCTATTCCAGATATTCGATTAAAAAAATAGGAGCTCTGTGGCCAATGGAACATGAAAAGCCTTTATCTCTCATTCTCTCTGTAGATTCTCTTTTTGCACAGATAATGTATCTCTGCTTATTTTTTGTGGAAAAGAGAGAGTTTCCTCCTTTTTTGCTATTAAGATCATTGCAATTTACTAAACACATATATAAATATATGTCTTTGTACAAAGCTCAATACTCATATTTTATATCCCCTTGCGATTTTCTGGCACAACAGGCAAAGCAACAAAAATACACACATATTACACAACAGATAGGGAAAATAGGAGGGAGAAAAGGGCAGAAAGGAAAAGTTTTCTATTTGAGTTTTTCTACTTGTATGTGTACAATTTTATCTGGATTGGAATGGACTTTTCTCTCCAGTGGAGCTAGCAATTGTACACCACCCAAAGCAAATTCAATGTGGCTTTCGTAACAAGCTTTCTTACGCTTGTCTCCACAACCCTTGTACACACATGGCTTGCTTGGATTTTTTTGTAGCAACTTTGCTTTTCCGCTGATAATGATAATTTGTTTTGTTTGAGGAAAAGTTGCATGTTTTCTATACCGCATTGTTTGCTCTTACTCAAGTAACACAGTTTCACTTTTCACCATTCTTTTACTGCTTCTCCCAGTAGTTCAAGAGTTCTTAGGTATGTTCGAAAAACGAGGAAAAGTTTAAAGGAGGCAAAATGTAGTGAGAGTTGGGTTTAAGTATTGTTACCTAATATAGTTTTCCTTTTCCGTGAAAAGAACTTAATAAATGAGTGAGAAGGAAGTAGTTTACTATGTACAAAATAAATATCATTTCAAGAACATGTAAATTTAATTAAATGGATGCCCCACATACACCATATTCCTTTGGATAATTGATAGGAGGCGTATTTTGAATCTCTATTGAAATCAAATCAATTTTCTATTTCCTATCTGGATTGATGAAAGACTTGATCTCACTCTTGCTTATCTTCGCCTTGATTTTATTGCGAGCTAATTAAGATAAGAATCTGCTGCGTTTTTTTGATATAATTGTTTTGTGGACGATGATGAATATTTGGCAAAGTGCCAACACAAGTCAACAATTTCCTCCTCTTCGTAATGTCATCACATATCATACCGAGTACAAGGCGGAAAAGGAACGGAAATTAAAATCTGTCCGTGAAATCTGCATACATGCTGCCTGATTTACCCACACAATATCCATTTATGTTTGATTTAACAATTTTCTAACATACAAGCTCTGGCTTAAGATTTTGAGTATATCTGTGCTTTTACATTACTGCGTTATACAGACTTGCATATAAATCATATTTTTATCATGTACACATGCACAACCTACTTCTATTGTAAATCAATGGAAAAGGCATGCACAAAATATAATATTGTTCGAATTTTAAAGTACAATTTGCAAGCATTCAACTTGGCATTGATTCTCACCATCATAATCAGGAGTCGCCTTCATCTCCATCAACCACACTTGAAATCCGTAGAGTACACACACTTTACTTGATCTGTGCTGGGTGAACAAACAAATACGATGCTTTCAGCGATAATGTATCAATTGTATGATATGCTATTGTTTGCATACATATTATATTTATATAACATAATATTTGAGGATTTACTAATGTACAGTTTTGCACAGAATCATATCGTAACTAATATATCTTTGTGTGCTACAATTGTGGGATTTCAGTATACATATACCACATATGTATATCATCGTGCCTTAAATATTAATTGAAGAAGTAATCAGATAAGTTAGCACTGTTCTTGATCAGTTTCAGCGCATAGCGTTCCAATTATATGCATAGTTGGCAATGGACCATAATGTCAACAAAGTGGGATTGAGGGGTTCCTGGCATTTCATATTCTTGTGGTTTTACATATTATCGTGCCTAATAGCGAATTCTTCTCGTGTTGGCATTCGTAGTACGGAAATATATATATATATATATTTATTTGTGGTTTTTATTTGGACAGAAAAACACATTATCTGCAACAGTGCAAATCTAAAACTAGCCCTACTAACGCTAGATATTCAAGCAATAATAAAAATAAAAGGAAAACAAAGTTGAATCATGCAATAAAATTATACTTTAGCTACCAAATACCAAAATCAAATATGTATTCTCTGTACTCATATCCGTAAGAAACCCCTCTAAATTGATTCTATCATCACGTCATATTTTTTATGATATTCTTACAGTTTTATGCCAAAGTATCAAGTCATGTTTGAATAGAAATGCTTTCAAGCTTGAACATGTTGCTTTCTCCTTCCAAATTGGCAATAACCAATAAAATGATCATTCAGTATTGCTGATTTTGCATACTTGCTCGTCGGTCCAAATGACTTTTCTAGATACAAAAATGGGATAGAATGCATTAGTGACAATGTATTGATCATTAGATCATCGTTCAATGCAATGTAGGTTCCATTCCATACACCACAAAACTCAGTCTGTAGTCTAATACGTTTATTTAAATGCACACTAAAATGTGTAATACGTGTTTTTCCTCTTTTTCCCGTGTGATGTACCCAGTTTTTGACTATAACTATGTGGTGTGGTAATCCGGCACATGATGTCTAATGGAACGCTATATACAGTGAAGCAGTTACATATCATAATCACATTGCAAAATGTGGCTGACTATTTGTTAGTAATCGTGTAGTATTCTCAGACACAACACAAAACCATTATTATCCGTTAACATTCGTATTTCAAATCAACCGTAGCGTAGCATGCGTGATAATATGATAAACGAATATTTTGGTACATTCTCTGGCAATCATGCAGTGACTGTAGGTTTTCTTTCTGTTTTTTCTCTCTCCTTGTGTCAGTCAGTGTGTCGTGTGTCCGTGTCTATAAATAATGATCTTGCATACATTCATCATATGACATATATTTTTTGTAACGTGAAGCACTCTGTAGTCAAATAGTCTCGTTGTTCTTTTTTACTGATCATAATTCCTAAATAAGTATACACATGCGTGTAACGAGTGTTATATATGCTGTTATTATTATAGTAGATAAAAACGCACGTATATCTTATTTAGTATTCATATGTAAGCACAATATTCTCCATAGGCAGTTTGAAGAAATGAATTACGAAATTTAAGGTTATAGGTTAGCTGAATCCTATGATTTTAGTCATTTTTTTGTGGTCTATATTCAGCACAAAATTATATTCATGAGTGAAGTTGAGATATCTGTCGAACACTGCATTCCTATGCGTGTAAACATCACAACTAGTAAAACCACCTTTTATCATTTTTATTATACATAACCATAAACCATTCCATGTTCTCTCCATAAACCTATCAAAATTAGAAACTGTCAGCCAAACTATAGGGAAATAGCATTAACCCGAGAGTGTATCATTGTTATTTTTATTCCTAGCGTGTAAAAATATACACATAGACATGTGAAAACAGATAACTTTTCATAATACATAATGTTTCTACTTAATGGAAAAAAATCATAGTAAACCTGTTCAGTTGATCTCAAGCTGTACTCGTGCAGAGTTGATTTGTTACAATTTTATTGTCAGCTAGGATTACCTACCCAATTTATTATTAGCATCGGGAAAAATCTAAAAAAATGAAAAGATAAACCACTTGGAGTGTATTATATGCACCTCCATTCACCATTGAATAAGTGAGAGTCGCTGCCTGAAGGCAAATACAAAATAAGTGGGTTGCCAGATTTTGTTTTCGCTTGTGCTCTTGTGAGATTGTTGTTTGCACAAGTTTAAAAAGTTGGTTTTGTCAGTGATTTATGAAGCAATGTGGATATTTTGAGTTGTTTTTGCGATTATGATCTAGTCAAACCAAAAGGAGAGAGAAACAAATGAGAAGCATTTGTTGCATTTTTCTATTTTATTGCACTCATTGAACAGTGCTCAAGCCCTATAATTCTATATGATATGGATAGCTCTGGTGTTGTTGATGATGTTGGGGAGCTGGAGGTCATGACACTTGAAGATAATGATAAAGGAAAAGATACAAGTAAAGTGAGAAGAGTAAAAAAATCGAAGCGAAAGTTGAAAGGCGAGAGTACACACGAAGGAGAGGGTGGAGGAAACGCAGAATCCGGTGACTGTTCTGGCAGTAATGGTGATGGGGGAAGACGGAACTGTGATTCTTCTTTAGAGACTAAGAAGAGTATGAAAGAGAGCAGAATGGAATTAGGCGTTGACAGTGATGAGGATGATAGGAGTAGTGGGGTGAGCAACAGCAGTGGGGACTACTATGGTTTTGATGATAATGATGAGGATGATCCTTTTGATTATACAAGTAATGGGAATGCTGATACAAGCAGTGTTGGAGAAGATGCTGGTAATGGAACACATAATTCTGGTAATTATACTTATTATCATGATGACTGCACAGGAACGCTCGATGAGAATGGACGTGTTCCAGGTGCGTGTTAAATGCTCGAGAAATAAACTTCTCATGCAAAAAATTAAGTTGTAGTCTTAAATGTTATTGTTATTGTTATTGTTATTATTGCTCTCTTTATTCAAATATTCATTGTCATGTCACGTTTTCACAGATAACCCCTTGCAAGCAAGCTTTTT
>JAQFZH010004637.1:0-11686 GCA_034695485.1 Entomobrya nivalis
TCTCCTGCAAATGTTTCGAGCAAAAAATCTACTTTGAATACAATCAACTTACCCAGTCTTGAGATGAAACCGGACCGAATTGACCCTGGATTTCCTTCCGTCGAACTTTCCCTGCTCTTCTGACATCGGCGCACTGCCAGCCTTTTCCTGAGGCTCACTATTGAAGTTCACCTTTCTCGCATTGATTGACTTTTCAAGTCGCAAACTCTCCCAAACATTCTTGTACTCGTCAATCATTTGATTTTTATCCTTCCTCTCCTTTTCAAGCTCCATCTCCAACTGCTTCACTTTCTCCTCCAACTCAATCACCCTCCCCTCCAGCTCCACTTTAACCTTGCTCTCTCTCAGAATCCCACGATCATACTGCTCCTGCCAATTGATCATATCAGATTCATACTTGTTCCAAAGCTCGTGATTTTGCATTTCCAACTGCCCCTTGAAGTCCTCCAATTCCTCCGTCCGATTTTTATAACGATCCCTCTCCTCCTTCAGATCCTCAAGTTGGGCATCCCTCTTCTTCCAAAACGTTTTGACCATTATGTCAACGTCATTGGTTACTGGAGTGGATGATCCTGCACAGGACATTTTGAAAACTATTAAACGATTTACACTGACCACGCACCAAAAAAACGAACAGGACAAGACAGAGTATTTAGCAAGAATGACTGTGAGAGAGCTGGGAGCAGATAATTTTCTACGTTTCTTCCCTGTTCATTCGGATGAGATGACAACTTAAAGTTCTCTCTTCTTGAATTTCATTGCTCAGCAGAATACATAAAAAATGTATAATGAATTATGATCTATAATCTATACACTTTGTGCATTCATATTTGAATTGGAGATCGACACATAGAAAAAGCTATTATTTTTGCATATGTGTAAAATAATATAGCATACACAGCAGAAAAACTGCAGCTGGTAACTGGAGAGTCTATTTGTCGTACTTGCACTGTGGTATTTTTTGCAATTTTATTGCATTTTAATGGTCATAGCATATGACTTTTGACTACGCTGAATCTATAGTAGTCCATATAGAGCTTAGTCAGTAGTACGACCATTAAAAGTTGTCAAAGTTAAAATTCAAATGCTACTGAATACTATGAAATAGTGCGAAAGATGCATTTTTAAGTGAGTCACGGATATAGAATAGATAATTTAGGAATCCGAACTGAGTAAATCTTTTTGTCTCATGGTGCCCCAAACCAGTTACGTGAGACTTCTAGCAAATATAATGATGAATGATAAGAAGAGGTAAAGGTGCATCCCTGTGTACTTCTTGTACTTTTGTTAGTATGGTACAGATATAATATATAGCACAAAACTTAATGAAAAACTAAAGCTGAAGGCTGCAATGAAACATGTTTTGTTGTTAAGAATCTAGAAGGTCTATTCCTAAAAGAAACCCCCTTTTCCTAGATTCTTGTAAGGCTTGTCTAATGTAATAATTCTAAAATGACTTGGAGTTTGGAGTATGCATGGGAAACAGGAAGCTTAATTGTTATTCATTATCATAAGTACAGAGGTTTCTTGAACATGATCGACCATATATGCCGCTGGGCCTGGTCAAATTCAGGTGAAAAGTAGGTGACATGATCCAAACTATAAAATAGTAAGTTAGTAAAATAAAAACGAGAAGATTTGATGAGTGAAAAGATAATTTTTAAGCCGAATATGAGACAGAAAACGTTTACAAGAATTCATAAATCATGTTTTTTTATCGATTTTATTACTTCACGTGTCAAAAGCATACTGAAAATTCCTCTGATATTTCTCGATCTGAACAATAAAATAAATGAAGATATAATTCAAATAAAAAATTAAAACCTACCTTGATTACAACGTACGTTTAGAGCTCCCGTCCCAACAAAAAGTCCGATGATTTGTCGAAGTAGAGTGAGGTCACCTTCAATTTTCTTCACTGATAATTTACTAAAAACGTGTTGCCTTCTCATCCTCATTCCGTCATTCAGCTAAACAGCTCGCGCCTTACCTAAAAAGGGTTTGAAATTGTAAGTAATTTTCTATTGGTTAATCCTGCCATGAATTTAAACATCATTATTAGATTGTACCTACTTCACGTGGAAGTCATTTCACGTAATGTAGTCCAAAGGCCAGTTCAGTCCAAGTCCACTTGTACTCCCCCACTGTCCAAATGCTTTTTAGTTGATAGAGATAGACCCAATAGACTGCTCCAAATCAATCACTTTAATGCAGTATAATCTTCAGTGTCTTTTCCATGTTTCAAAGTGACATTCTAGCCAGGGTCTTAACTACTGTTGAGTACACATCCAAAATTTCTATTTATGTTTCAATTTTATGATTCTTTAATAGCTTGTTAGACATCCTAATTGGTGTCATTGGTATTTCGTATTATATATTTTGGCATTGATATAACAAATGTAGTTTACCTCTTTGCATCATACTTGGAAGAAGCTGCGAACGAAAATATCCTTTCCTCACAACAGAACTACGTCATATTTGGTGACAGGAGATGAAATGAGTAATATTATTCAGTATTTTCTTCACTTTAATTTTTGAATACCTTGCTGCTCGTTAATCCTAAAAAAATTAAAACATGTGCATACCTAATGAACACATAGCATATATTTTAGTTAAACCATTCCATATGTACTGGCCTCGGTTCGGTTCTCAAAAATACAAAAAAGATCTCTGGTGGTGTAAGTGTGTCTTGCAAGCTTGCAACTTAAAGCACTTAATTTACCATCACCTTATCTTATCGACATATGTATCTCATTAATAACTTTTGTTGGTATGGTTGTATCATTTTGAAAGCTAAATTGTCTGAAAAGGCTATCTCTAAATTACTATTAAAATTATATCCACAAGTCAGTGAAGGATATATCAGGAAAATTCGAAAATAAATGCAGTAAAATTTGTCGTTTACAAGAGCTAAAAAGATGTAAGCTATACATAAACATTTTGACTTGTAACCAATCACCTTTGAATATAAATAATCGACTCATCTGTATTACATAATTGATAATGTATTACTTACGTTGTCATATTTAACCACTTCGCTTGATTGTAATGCTGGATCATGGTGAAAGTATATGGTGATGGTACCAAGTTATAATTGGAGTTATTGCAAGTATTTTAATAGTAATAATAGTGTTTCAATTTCTACTAAAATGCTTGCTATAACCCTAACCAACAGGTAAGATTATACTGAAGTGTGACGCATTGAAGTTTATATGACAAGATCCAACTGATAACAGTGCCGTGGTCCTCCTCCGTGCTTACAGGTCAAAGGCCAAAGGTGCTGAATTTGTGCAACAGCAGTGGACAATATTGTAGTCGTCTTGTTGGCATCAGCAGCTGGAAATGTCGTTGGCTAATAAAAAAACGACATTTTCACCTACAGACGTTAAATCAAGACGAAAAGGAAAATTGTCAGTGCCATTTTCCTGGGGGCTGACGTGACGAAATCTAAAGATCCCATTTCCGGTGGGATAAGCACTGTTTAATTTTAAAAAAATTAACTTACAGCCTACCAAATCAACTAATTATACGCGTTCCATGTACTCTCATCTCTAAAAGGTGAATATAAAGGAGATGATGCCAGCCACTCTGCCAGCTTTTAACTATTTTTCGTTTTACACGGCCGATTTCGTCTTCCTTAAAGTATCCTACGTTAAGAAATCAACGGACCAAATAATTTGTACAATATTTTCATATCCTTGTAACGTTATTCGCTAATCTGTCACTCCAAAGGAACTAAAGCGTAGCAATGGCCATACATAGCAAACGCATACAAAATACATCTTCTCTTGTATCTGTAAATCAAGAGTAGATGGTAGATGATTTGTAGTTACAATTAGATAAGCATGGTGTAAAAACTGGGTAACATTAGTTGTAGTATAAATGAGCGTCTTCTTTATACTGTCACAAAAATAGTATGAGTCATCAGTGCCATTCTTCTTAAAAAAGAATAAAAGAAAAAAAGAACCACGCGTCGTGCATCTTACAAAGAGCTCAAAAAGGAAAATTACGATATGGGGCATTGTGAGAATCTGCATGGTCACAGAATCGGATCTCGTGCAAAATCATTGTACGACTAAGGTTAGTAAGGTTTTAATACAACATTTTGTTAACAGGCAGCTCTTTATTCATACCAAATACAAAGAGAATTCTCGCAATACTTCATCACAATATGCATTAAATAAAATACAAATCAACTGCTTCAAAGGACTCAAACAACGTTACATATGAATAATTCATTTCATGTTTTCATGAAGATACAATAATTTGGAACAAACGAGTAAACTCCAATTCATTAAGATAAGTATACTTTAGCGTTTCTCACCTGAAATTAAAAGAGAATTCATATACAATTTTAGATGACCTTAAAGGTTGTAATTACTTCAATTAATATTTCAATTAATATGTAAAGATGGCCTTACCACTTAAAAATGTAATAAGAACTTTAACCACTACTTTATACCAGCCTCCCGATACATCACTGCCTGGACCACATCATATTTTCATAGAAACTATACTTCATTTGATTTTCCAAACGTTCCATTCGAATTTGAAAGTTTTCACTTGGAATAATTTTGAACGGGCTCTTGTTGATGTAATTTGAAAGGATACCAGGACCTCCTGTTTTATCATAAAAAATGAATTCAAAGTTAACAGTTTTCTTAATATAAAAAATACATTTAGTTGTAGACTTCATAACAAACTTACACTAATGGTTGTTGGATAGGTAGTGGTGGTAACTGCTGAAAATTTAATGGTGACGGCTGTTGGAGACGTGCAATCGGTTGTCGCTGGAACGGTAGTGGCGGCAATCGATTCAGATACGCCTGCGATGGTAGTCGCTGGAAAGGCAGTAGTGGTCGTTGCTGCAAAGATTGAGACAACGGTGGAAGGTACATAGGTGATGGCAGAGGTGGCCAGTTGTTACTGTAGCCATCATCATCATCATTGTCACTCTCTTCATGTTTCTTGATCTCTTCAACGACCTCAACAAAGTCTGAGATTTCATCATCTCCTTTCCCCTTGATCACATTGGTCACTTCTTCCACAATCTCCGGGTCGAAGCCATCATCTTCCAAAATATTTTTTTCCAGTACGATTTCCTTCAAAATTTCAGGGTCGAACCCCCCGTCATCTTCTTCCATCTTTAAGCTGGTGTAGTTCACCAGCTCCTTTAGAACCTCAGGCTCCTCATCGTCAAAGATATTATCCCCAGAAAACAGACTTGGGTGCAGAGAATCCTTTTGCCACAATATATCCTCTCCGCCATTAGTAGAGACAGGACTTGAGCATGGAGCAACTGGCATTCTTTCTGGTGAAGGAGGCAATGTCATGATATAATCGTCCTCCATATCCAACGCAAGGTCAAGTATATGTGGGGTGGAACAGCCTGCTGCCAAATCATAATCATAATCACCAGCTGGATTCGGAAAAGTTGTTTCCGAGTCCAGAATTTCAACGCCAAGGTCGCCATTTCCCAAATCCTAAATAAATACATAGTTTGCAGAAATTATGATTAGTGTAAAAAAAATGCAAACAATAACTAACAAATGATTATGTAATGTCGGTATCAAATCAACAAACTTACAGGCATTTCGTTACGAACGTAAAGTTCTCTGATCTGAAGTTCCCTTGCAAGATCGGCGACTTCCTTGCCAATATCACCCGAGTTGCTTCGTTGAATTCTAAGATTGTCATCTTCCAGCATATCCAACAAACCTTCCGCTGCAGTTGACAGTTCTGGCATTTCGGAGTTAGGCTCCATGATTTTCCTGAAATGAAGAGAAAAAAAATCATCCGTAAACATAAAAATAGTAATGATTTTTTAAATGACAATAATCATTTTTTAACGATAACGATTTATATTTAAGTTTTCTAGCTTACCGATTACGATTTCCAATTAAGTCGTTGATAACCTATCCACTCAGGAAACCTGACCTGAAATCAAATTCAGTGCAATAATTTTCTGGAGTGAAAACACCTGACCACTCACAAAGTGCTAAAAACCGATTAAGTTTACCTGTATGAATATGCGTAGCTTTTATAGATGCTGATTTTCTCCACTTCAACGACAAAAAATATTGGCATATTTATAGCATATAGCATGCACACTCCTCGAACAACGGATAATTATACAAATTGCCGAAACAAAAACACAAAGAAATATTGAATGTCTAGTGAAAAATTTCTCAGTATTTCCTCAACTTCTCAGAAATGACATAATTCGGGTAACAGACAATCGTAATAACGCGATGTGGATTTGTAAGGCTTTGATTGCAATGCTCGAATGTTTACCAATTTACCATAATTTTTACATTTTTACATAAAACGATGGATTTATTGTTTCGTCAAAAATAGCTGATATGACTTCGCTTATCACATGCCAAAATACATTTTGCAAATAGACAATAGTAAACAAAGTCCACGTTAAATTTTGTTTCTATTGTTTAAAAAAAATCTACATATATTTCTGTTCATTTTACTGCAAAAAATAAGAAGTGGGTTAAGTTAAGCTTCATCAGTTATTTGCCAGTGACTAGTGACCGATTTGAAATATGATGATGATGATGATAAGGTAAGTGCCTGCACTTGCCTAAAACCTACCGTAATGATGTAGAGTCCAATTCCAAAACTATTTCTTGGTTTAAATATTTTAATTTACTCCGACGTTTCGATTAATTTTTAGGATCATTTATTTCGATTATTCCATCAAGTCAGAACTTAACAGCAAACACAAAATGCATGCTCAATTGTTTCAATTTGGATTAAGCAATGCAAAATAACGATAATAGTTGGTTGTTTTAAGTACCATTTGGGCAAGATGTAAATGGTACGATCTCCTTATCTATTCATGACTGGAAATTCCATCTTCCATTACGATTATTACTGATTAAAGCACATTTGAATTATTCCGTTTTGGCCTTTGACAATTTCGAAGAAGACAAAAACACTTATTTTGCTATTAAAAAAAAGTTTTATCGCCTATTTTACTCAAGTATCATTAATCATTATCAATTATAGACTTATTGTTTTAGAAATTATATTGTTACCTATTTGAATGCATACTTGTATATTCCAACTATTACACCTGTCAACCAATTTTTCTTTGGTTCTACTTTTGTGAAGCCATGTCATGTCAAGTCATGTCATGTCTGATTATAACAATTTTCAGATTGCATGTTCTTCATCCTCTTCGTGTTTTCTTCATGTCTTGACATGACTTGTTTAACGGACAATTTTTTTTTAATATTTGAATTAGGGTACACTACCAAGGGTATTGTTTTTGAAATGATGGTAACAATCGAATGCTAAATACTAATATTGACCTAACTGAAGACACAAAAACGTACCACATAGAGTTTGAAGTTCGTGAAAAATAATTTCATGAAAATAAATCATCAGCAGATATCATACATAACTTGTTCACGGATTAATTTGAATCAAATATAATTTTCCAAATCAATTAGTCACCTCCAAAAATTAGAAAAAAAAAATCCATTCAGAACTTATTTTTCGCGTTAAAGTTTTGAGCCCTATCTTCATTACTATATTTAAAACTTCATTTTTTTCTACTGAACAAAGAAACATTTACTTTACAAAATTAAAAACCGAATTTTCACTCTGAATTTGAATGTTTATTGAACGTTGGACTTTGGAACAGTTAGTTTGTACCAATGCTAATTAGATAAATCAAAAAATATTCAAGAAAAATAGGCATTTTTGTTTCCTTTGTATAAAAACAACGTCTTTGTTTCTCAGCCTCTATAAATACTCCAATTTTGTAGCTGGCCTGCTATCATTTTATTTCCATCTGCTTACAGCATTGGTTCTTCTGCGTGGCTTGTATGCAGCAATCTTAACAGCTCACCTTACTTCATCTTCCATCCTCGTACCTCAGCTCCAGCTCAACCTTCGCGTTTTGTCTTGTCTGCTTGCTTTGCGTTTACTGCAGTTCACTGTTTGATCAAGAACCAACTTGGGTAAGAAGATCTCTTTTCGCCGTGATTCATGCACCATGAATTACATTACATAAATTGTGTAAAATCGAACTCCGGAGAAACTAATACTTTAATTTTTAAATTCAAAAGCTGCTCTAGGTTGCGTTGTGACAATTGTATTTACAAAAGGGTATTTCTGCAATGGCAATGTCATATTCAAAATCCCGCCCACGCTTAGGTACCGAGGATTTGGATCAATGCCCTTATGAACCCAGCCACTGGATTCGGTATGTTACTAGCAGACAGATTAACTAGTTCCACTTCTAACATATGAATTGTTGATTATAATGAATGCTTTAATAATGTAACATTTTATGTTGTTGTTAATTTTATAGGCCAGCTAAGCTAGATGAGCACGTGGTGAAATGTCGTAAAAACTATGAGGACCAGTTGTTCAAGGATAAAGGCTATCATCAGGCTTTACTGCGCTGCATGTACAATTGTCGACACGAAGTGCTCGAGTCCGAGTTTAAGTTCCATATGGCACGTTGCCCGGACCGAAAAAAGCTGTGGACTTACATGTTAAGGGCTGGTCCATTGAAGGACAAGTTTCGTGATATGTTGTCGATTACTGGAGAGGACTTGCCAGAAAAGGAAGGAGAACTCGTCGACTTGTATGATGGCTTGAAACCTGGTCAATTAATAACCGATTACAGACAGGAAGTAAAGTTGGCTCATGTTGGCAAAGGACGTAGAGAAATTGCTCAATACGAGGCTGCGGCGAGGGGAAGAGAGATGGCTAAGGAAGCGCAGGAGGCATGGAACCCAGAAGAAGAGGAGACAAAGAAGGTTAAGAAAGAAGCTGAATTTCGGGTCAAGTACACTAAGGAAGAAATTGACTACTGGAATTCGCCAGGCATGAGTGGGAAGCCATATAGTTGGATGTTGCACAATTCCCGTCCGCAGGGTTATGTGCCGAAGTGAGAATTTTTTTTATTATTAATTTATTGTGAGACAAAAGATGAATGCTGGTTATTATTTTAAAATGTGTTGTTAATTTTCCATTCAAATTTTATTCTTCACAGCTATCCTCCAGGACTGAACAAAAGAGAGAGGAGGGAGTTTGACAAGCGAAATTCTGAATTGTATGAGAAAAAACTGGCCGCGGAAGCCAGGGCAAGGGAGGCGGCGGAGGCTGCGAGAGCGGAAGCAGAAGATGACCAAGGAATTGAGACAAATGACTCTGGAGAGACTGAGGATGGTGAGATCGAAGAGGAAGACGATGATGGGTGGGTCAGCCAGTTTACTCATGGACCTGCTATTATGAGGAGGCTAAATTAAGATGCGGAGAAACACGGTTTGAGTAAATAATACCACTGCCATTAAAGTAGAAGTTTTAATGAATTAAATGTATTGGCGTTAATTGTCATTTTTTTCTACTTCAGTTGTCCTTCAATGAATTTTTGTTTTGGAGTTTTGATTTTGATTAATTTTGTTTTTGTCTTGAGCTGCTGCTGCCATGAAATATTAAGTAATGACTTATTGTTTTTGTTCTCTTCTATCCAATGAATTTTATATCGTAACTGCTTATTTTTGCAGCTTTGTTCGTATTGATCTTAAAAATAAATGGAGAATTAGTTGAACCGGATAAAAGTTTTTGTGAGATTTTTTTTGTTTAATTTTCTAGCAGTTTAAGTTGCACTAAATGGCATATTCACCTGCATCATTATGAAAAGTTATTTTTTGGTTAAACTACATTTTTGTTTGAATCATAATAGTCATTTAATTATTATGAATTTTATAGCAGCAACTAATTGATTTTATTTATTATTGTAGGTTTATATCATCTCTGTTGCATTTTTAAAGCAAGACCCATTTTTTTATCTTCTTCTGGAATAAAAATACTTTGGTTTTTTTTTTAAATCTAAGAATTTTTTAAAACTTCCACATTATTACAATAACAGTTATTTATAAATCTTCGATACTGATTGTTGTACAGTTATATTATATATTTATGTATTCTCTTTTTTGTGTTCTACTGCGTCGGTGAAAACTTGGTAGGATGTAAGATTCTTGAATCCATTTCGCGAATAAGTGGCACTGTGTACGCCACACATTCGTCCCAACCCGGCTTCCTCCAAGCAGCCTCACGAGTTTCCTTTCTGGTTTGCAAGTCTTTGTAGCCTGAAGTAAAAATCCAGAAAACAAAAGCTTTAAAAATCACTAACTATTCATATTATTAATTTTTCAAAAAAAGAAAGAAATCATTCTTACACCAAATGTGATGAACATTATACAATCTTCCAATTTGGGAGAAAAAGCCAGCAAAGGCTTCCTCGTTGTGCTGTCTAAAGTTAATAGCCCTCGCCCAGTTATTACCCCACTCAATCATCGTTCCGGGTTTCAAGGTGTAGCTTCGAATTTCATAAATATTCCCTCCACTCCTGTTTCTTAATTGTGGCCAGTAACTGAATGGGAGAACAAACTGACTATGTCTCTTGCGTAAATATGTAAGCCTCTCTGCCACCAATTTATTATTGTCCTGTGGAGAAAAACGATATATAACGAAAAACCATATTACATCTCCTCTAATTCGAAATTCAATTAGAACACCTGATTCTCAAATCTATTTTCATTTTCCTCCTTACCGAATTTTTGGCAAGGTTGTTCCTCGCGGTGTCAACTCCAGCGTAACCTCTGGTGTACTTCCAAACATGAATCACTTGATCTTGGTCACCAACTTGTACCACCCAGCTGGCCATAAGTTCCCCAGCCTTAAGATCATGTGCGATATTCACTGTCTTCTCACTAAAAATGTGAACATTCCTTTTATAAGTTTAAACCTCTTTAAAACACCTGACAGCAGGGGGGAAACTAGTGAAATGGTCTTACTAATTGTCCAGGTATTTATCCAATAAAGCTGGTTTCACTTGGTGAGTCTGCATCTCAAAGATAACTTCCTTGTCACTGAGCATCGTGGAGTGGGACTCCTTCGTGGGCTCAATCTTTCTGACAAACAGTTTACTCAGGAAGCCTTCTCCTCCAGATGGTCCTTCAAGCCGGGCGGCAGACACGCTGAGTGCCCTACAATTAAACAGGACAATACACTAATATAAATGTACTGTAGCCACTAATTTTAATTAAAAACAGATAAAAACTGTTATAGTTTATTTACCTCGCCCCAGAAGTATACCGGGGGAGCCTTGCATTGGTGAACAGTTTACAAAGCCGACAGCTACTAGCCATTTTTGAAAATATTTTAATGATATTTTTAAACAGAAATTATTCCAAAACAAGGTGATAATGATGGCTGTCAAGTAAATAAGTGAGATAGCAACTCAACCTCAAAACTATTTTTTCACTTATGGGTTCTCTACTTAACCCTACGATAGAGTTTCTATGCTAAAAAAAAGCTTAACATAAAGTAATAAGGATTAAACTCATCATCATTGCTTGATAATATGAAAGATTTTTTTTAGTGAAGGAGAGAAGAGGAGAAGTCGGAGAAGTGGAAAGGAGAAGAAGAATATTATACAGTTTTTCTCTACTTCATACTTTTTATATACTGTCTCGTGTATTATATTTTTGTGTTCAATCCAACCAAACCAAATCCAAACACCAAATACCCCAACCCACCACCACCATCAAAACGACACAGAGTATTTTGGATACCTCTTTCTCAACTGGATTCATCACACAGGATAGTCTACAAACAACATTGTATAAAAAACACAAAGTTAAAAAATGTT
>JAQFZH010004638.1:0-11686 GCA_034695485.1 Entomobrya nivalis
GGCGCTCCGGCTTCCCTCGCTTCGCTCGTCGCCTGTGCTCGCGCCGCTTCGATATTTGTATTGAACCTAACCTAACCGAACCGAACCTAACATTAAATAACCCGACCTATTACCCATCAGGTTGTGGTGGCACTTAGAAGGGCCTATGCTGAGAATTTTTGGTGGCCCTGAAAAGGGCCGTTGGGTAAGGTTAGTAAGGAAAGGATGGTTGGGTTAGGTAAAGGTTTCTCCTACTAGGAATGGACCAGGGAATTGCAGACTTACATCGTAGAGGAACCTACGGAAGAATGGACCAGCGAATCCCTTCTCAAGCATGGTGGTTTTCTTGAGGTTGTTGCTAAGTATTTAATTATAATAGATAGTTTTCTATTTAAAAATAATTTTCGAAAAAAAAAACAATTTCGAAATTTTCCATAAAAGAGCAAAGACCCCCCTCTTATATAAGGTCGCACCTCAACTACATGCTGACTAACGTTAGTTGAATAGTAGTTGGGGTGCGACCTTAATCAAAGACCCCCCTCTTTGGTAGGTCGCACCTCAACTACAACTCAGCCTTCTTTCTTTCTTCTCAAGCTTAGTTTGCTTTTTGGGTAATTTTAAATAAAGTGAAATTCGGGAAATGCGCTCATGAACGGTTTTATTATGGTTATCATTATCGCTACTGGTGGAACGGATTTCAATGGAATTCGAAGAGCAAAAGAAACAAGTCTTTACACACAACAGCGACATTGTCAGTCTAGGATTTTTATTGTTTTTATTTTCAATTTAAAAAAATTGGTTGATACTTAGCCCCAATTCGGACTTAAACACACTTTTATTGCTCCATAAAATATTATTTGACTAATTATACTTTTAATCATGTAAAAATTATAAATTAATATTCAACAGATAATATCAGGAATTGTGGTACGTGGGAAAATATCCACTTTTGTTTTGCTCAGACGAATTGAGGAAGAAGAACAACCGGCAGAAAATGTAAACAAACTCAGCTGACAGCATACTACTCCAAATTCTTTGTTTGTCTGGCTGATGCACAGTTTTGGGGTTCGCTTTGCTGCTGCCGTTTTCATATACACCTTTTGCTCACATAATACAACATTTACAGCAATCCATGTTCCCACAATATTCCCTTTGCACAAATGTTTTCATAATGTATGGAATGCATTCACACCACAAAATATCTGAATAATCATCAAACCATTCGCTTTATAGGGTTTTTAAGATTTTTTTTTGTTATAAGTAATTTGCTTAGTTAAATATACGAAAAACTGAGCTCCAAAACTGTAAAGGGGATCATTTTGGAAAACTACTTGACTAATTCATTGAACGAAATCCTAAATAACCATAAAATGAATTTTACGGATAATTACAGAAAACCATAATAAATACCATTTCACCATACATTCATTATTATGTACATCAAATACATGCATTGCTTCAATAAAATCTTATATTTATACTCGTAGTAAGAATTATCATATTTTTTGTATAAACAAAATTATAAGTAAGAAATCGAGATAGCAATACAAGATGTTACAAGTTTGCGGCACGGAGTTAAAAATGAAGCTATAAAATTTCTAAGCGTTGCTCAAATCGACTACGAATAAATATCGACTGATGTTCTTCAAATGTAGGTTTGAATCCCAATAACATTATTTTTACGGAGTTGAAACAAGTCATTATTATTCCTTCTATAAATTTAATGATCAAGCTACAAACACTGCACTCATATAATAAAAAGACAATAGTCGACATCACAAAGCCAACTAGTGGTATAAGACAAAGAGAGTATGTCTGCGTTACGTGATTTGCAAAATTATTTCGATTCTGCAAACTGACCTCCTTAAAATTAGTTTTCATCGTGACTGACCAACTCAGATGGCTTTGCCACCATGCTTGACTTCCAGACTGAAAATAGAATTGGAGTTTTAACAAAAAGGCCTTTTGAAAACGACCAGTTAGCTTATACCCAGCAAAACTTTCACTTATAATATCTTTTCCCACATATACTGGCTTATTTTTAGCTTTATGCACAATGTACATTTGTGCAACAGACTTCTCAGGAAGAATAATTGCTGATTTGTTACAATTTGATAGATGCGTATCCAAATATTCTTCAACTTCCAATTTAGATGTAGTCAGCGAATAATTTAAATCTGGTAATTCAGAATTTTCCAGATACCACCACATTTTTCTGGAAATCTTGTCTTTTAAATATTTGAGCCTGTACCATTCCATGCTTGGGATTCTACACCATACCTCGTTTAAGAGTATTGAAAACACAGGAAATGCTTCGTGCCCGCTTTCCTTCTGGTAGTCTTTTTCTACACGCAACGTTGCATTTAGAGCCTCATACACTTCCTTCGTCAATACAACTAACTCAACTAATGTTTTAAATTTGTTTTCGACTAAACTTTCAAATGTATCAAAACGTTTCAATGGTGGGCCGAGTGTTAAATCTGTGATATTATCTCCCTTGTACAGATTACCTAAATACATTAGCGAAAGTGGAATGAATGCAAATGCAAAGCAAAATATGGAATTTTTCTTTAAGCCTTTAATACTAAATATACTTGCACCCTGGTCAATTGATGAAGCAACCAAGTCAAAAAGTACATATTTTGTTTTGATTGTTTTCAGCTGGTTTGTTGAATATGATACATGTTTCATAATATGTGTAACAAATACAATACTTAGAATAAGAAGAATCCAGGTTTCCTTATCAAAAACACCAAGCAAACCCTTCAGTTGATTTATCCAATGAAATTGGTCCTTATGACAACTTATGAAGCGTAGCCTGTTTTGTTGAAATATAAGTCCTGTGTTGAGAAACTGCGCGGGATATGCAGACATAGTTGGGCTAACATAAGGATAAAGTTTAGGATGATAACGTGTCTTCCATTTTTTAGAACAAACGTTTTTCTCTGAATTTTTATCAAAATATAATCTTTCAATGTACAGTAAATTTAAAATTTGTATGGTTGAATTCTTCGGAATTATAGTACGTATGATATGTAAGTCCGCCAAATATAAAATATCCTCAATGTTTGTTGTGTTAAACGAAATTACGTCTTTCAGAATATCTTTTATGGCTATTTTGATATGGTGTGGCCTGAAACCTTGGAACTTGTTGAGTGTTACATCCACTAAAAGCGGACTAATGTCGACTAGAGCGTTGAGCTTATATTTGTCATGAAAAAGTTGAGTAAAATTTTTATCTTGATACAACTGTGAATAAATTGTGGCGAATGGATTGCATGGATAGCAATACGGACAATGGGCATATAGCTTTGCTTCATTTGGAACCACTTCTAAAATAAATACACCCTCCGACAATTTTATTTCAAGGGGGTCAGCCAGAACTGTGGCTATCCATGTATTAACGCAGTTTGTGTCGTAACAGCTTGAATATTTGGAACGATCACAAACCAGCAAGGCAAAGTTTGGTGCGGTGGTCAAGTAGTCATTTTTCCAGTCCTCAAGTTTACGATTGTACATGGAATTCTGCGTAAATATATCTTTTATTATAATTCCGTAATTGACATTTTTCCAATATAGTATGGGATCTTCATATTGGTTCGTTGGATGCAAGTAGATGTTTGCTTCACAGCGTCTGTTTATTGCTGTCATTGTGAATTGATCGGTGAGTGTAGAACGTAAGTAGTCGTTCCTTAGTTTATTGTAGAACTGTAGTACTGTAGTATTAAGTGACGTAAATCCTTTTTTCTTGAAACGAGACAGATTCATTTCCGAAACCCATTCGTAGAAATTTTTTGCTGTGTATGACATCCACTCAAATGGATACAAGGCATCTAACGAGTCAAAATACATATAGCGTATAAGCACAATTGGATGGGCTAAAATGGAGAAATCAATATCGAAACCCCTGAAATTTATTACTCTTGTCGTGCAGTCCGCGAAAGCGTTGACTACGCTGATATCTTTGCCTAAAGTTTGTAAGGGCAAACCATAAGTGCAAACTGGAAAAGTCAGGAAATATATAAATATGGCCTTTTTCATCATGAAAAATTCTGAAAATATAAATCAAATAAAGTAGATTTCTTATATTTGATCTTTTTGATAGAACGAAAATGTCGACCAATGAGGTTCTATAAGTAAACTAAAAAACTATACTCTATATTCCAGTAAACACCTCTTCGGAGTTGGAAATGAACTTATATAATATAAATGACAAGTCTTGCACAAGTACCTTAAAAATCAGTTACAACACGCGCGTTTTGATGATATAACTGAAGTGTTTCCAGACGTCATGATTTAATATTCACGCCCTTTTTTAGATTGTGTGACGACAAGTTATGTCTTCCATTATATACTTTTACATTAGCTTTTATAAAGCTTTTATTTTATGTTCCTTAAAGCATAACCAAAAAATAATTTTGAGCTACAGACAAGTTACATATCATTAATCAAATTAGTTTTTTTTTCAGAAGTAATGTAACAATCTCCTACCTACAGACTGGCTCAACTGTAGGTGATACTATCTGCTTTATTTGGGTACTAAGTACGTAACTGATCTTGAAGCTTATTTAAGTTGATTAATAAAATGCAATGCGTAACTGTTTAATTTTGTTGGATCAATAAAACCACTGATTTTTCATATAATAGGTTATATTACAACACTTATTTATTCTAAATTAAGTTAACACAAAGATGTAAATCAACCAACTTCCTACAAAACCGATCTTAAAAACATATTATCTATAAAAGTTAAAAAATTTAAATTGATATAGTCCTAAATTTTTCTATAAATATATTATTGATTAAATATTTACCATTTTTATTTCAGATTATTTTACCAGAGCAGCAAAGTAATTGACTTGTCCAAACCTTCCGACAAAAACGCCAGAAATGTGTCAGTCCCTATTTTGTAAAAGGGATATGCTTCGTCTACATAAAAAGTTTGACAACTTGCCACAAATTTCCTATACATTGTTTTCCGTCTCACCAGCTTTTTACTTTCTTCAATAAACCCATCTGACAGATTTGCTAGTACAGCAAACATTGAACTCTCGGAAAGAATGACAACCGTGGGAGTTATAATGACACAAGCAATTATGAGCATTGCCATAAAACCACCTTCAAGCAAAACTCCGTTATACTTAATCACCAGGAATACCAACGACGAAAAAGTTGTCAAACATGCAACATGATGAAATGCCATATTTGCCGTTGCCATGATATCATTTATGAGAACGTTGAACATTCTAATAGTTCTGTACATTGCGACGACTTGCAAATCTTCAAGTTCCCCGTAAAATTTAGTCTCCAAATACACTCTACCAGCCTGTTGCTTTGTCATCTCATCTGGTGTAATATCATCCAGAACAATCATGGTAGTGTGTATGTACATTGCCGCTACGTAAAGGAGAACGACTGTCATATTGGTACATGTATAAAACATACTCCATAATAACACAAGACATGTGGAATAGACAAGCTAGTATGCCAACCGGTACGGCAAATGAAAGGAAATTGGCAAACAGAATTGTCAACTCGCCAAATCTGAAGATTTGACGATGTCGTTGATCCAGTTGGATATTCTTTTGTTTCAACATATCTAAAATTTAAAAAAATAAAAAGAATTCTCAAAAAGGGAATGTCATATATTCAATGTTCGTATTTGAGTTTTTCACCGCTTACCTTGAAGTTGAATAATGTATTCAATCATCTGGTTGAACAGGAACACAATTTCATATCGTCGATTATATATAGTAATATTAATGAATACAATCATCAAGCCCAGTACTATTTCGCTCCATGCCATAACCACTTTTACAAACAAATCCGGGTCAGAGTCTTGATCTTGGTCGTCAAATGGGTGTAGATTTATGTAGATCTGAATGAGAAGGAAGAATGGAAAAAAGCACGAAAGGACAGTGCCGTATAACATGCTGAAAAACATGTAGGGTCCTGCTTGCTTCAATTTTCTTTGTTTTACATCCCAGTCGAAATAGGTTACCCCACAAAGTGTGAGTAGACGAAATCTAAAGCCAATAAGCCAGATCATTTTTTGACAACATGATTTGGATTTGTAACTCTCGGCTAGTAAAGTACAAGCTATAAATCAAACTAAAATTTTAGAAATATATTTAGCAAAATGTACTGAAAGTGTAGGGAGAGGAAGTCTACTGATAAAGAACGGAGTCATCCAAGCAATGCTTTCTAACCTCTGAAGAACTTAAATTTACATTGGCCATGGTTTAAATTTAACGTTTTTTTTTACATAAACTCAAATAGTACCTTAAAAAACATTTTACTTGAAATATAACATTAGGGCTTTTTCCTTAAGCCCTCAGTACTAAATATACTTGCACCCGGGTCAACTGATGAAGCAACCAGGTCAAAAAGTACATTTTGTGGTTTGATGTGTCGTAGCTTATTCGTCGAACATGATACGTATTTCATTATACATGTAACGCAAATGGTACTTAGAATGAGAAGTCTCCAGGTTTCCTTATCAAACACACCAAGTAAACCTTTGAGGTGATTAATCCAGTGATATTGGTCCCTTGACAACTTATTGCGTACTTAATTGGTGTATACATAAGTCTTGTGTTTAGAAAAGCCGCGGGATATGCGGACCCAATATGAGAAACATAAGGATATAGTTTCGGATGATGTCGGGGTTCATATGAATGATGTGAAAAATTTTTGGAGGTAAAATAACCACTTCCTAACGTAAAACAAAATCAATATCCCAAATTGGATTAGAAATAAAACACAAATCTAGTATTTCTCGTTCAGGCATATTGAATTTACCCATAATATTTGTTTATTGTGATTGTTATTTAAGCTTCAAAGTAGTAACTTGTAGCTGCTACTAGTAGTATTTCTAATTGCATCGTCGAGCTCGTAATTCATACACCACAAAGACTTATAACAATGTCATCAAATGATTAAGTCACCTTGTTATGTTCTTACGATTTTAAATATAATAGCTTACTTTGTATACATTACATATTACTTTATAAATTTTGTTTATATCTGTTAAATTGTTTAAATATATCAAACAATTTTTTTCAAACAAATTCTGAAAATGCGTATAGTTCTGCAAATAGAGTAATGGCAAAAATATAACCACATTTTGAAATATCGGGAAACCAATGATCTCAACTCTATTAAAAGACAAGCCCCTGCAACTGATAAACCACCTAACAGCAAAACAAATAGTAATTGAATATTTCCTGACATATTTGGTGGTTTTGGTGGCTCAATAGTGTTTACTGTACTGTAAGTCGGTCCCATTTATAAACTTCTGCCACCACTCAAATAATCCACTATGTTGTAACATAGAAACTCTCTTTACAAGTGATGCTGGTACCAAACCCTGGTAGTCGAATATAATTTGTGGATTTGTGTGTGCCTCAGTACCAACATCTGAATGCATAGATTGTTTTTTTAATATTTTTGAAAATTTGTGTGCCATATACTCTGGCAAAATCCAACTTGTTTTAGTACACTTTTGTAAATCCTCCAAAATGAATTGGTTTTGTTTTTCCCAAAAATATGCATTAAAATATGCTTTCCATGCAGAGTGGCGTATTCTAGTTAATATAGAAACATACGCAAGAGTTGCTAAATAGTCAAAAGGTTGCCATAGCTCACGAAATAAAAGTTTATTACCGCTCACAGTAATTAAAGCATTAATTAAAACTGTAAATTCCTTAGGTCCTTGGTTATACAACGAACCAAAAGAGTTCTCCAGCTCATAAATTTCTGTATTTGCCTCTAATATGATGTCATTCGTTTTAGTAATGTTCAATGAATGCGTATCACTAACCATAAGAGGTTCCAGTTGTGAAATGTTTGCCCTTACAAGAGCAAATAAATTAAAATAAAATTTTGTGATTCTACTGTACATTGTAAAATTGTCTTGAATGAGCTCCTCAATTTTGTTAAACGAAATCCTTTGTCGCGATTTCACGATGTTGTAGACATTGGTACTTTTAAATGCATTACTAATGACCACACCAGATAAGAGTGTCCCACAAATTACGAAACGGAACGTAATTATATTAGTCGATTTGATTGGAAATGAATCACCTTGTTCCAGTACAACTTTAAACAAACACAGCAAACCATGACTGGTAACAACATTCCATTTTCGTCCTGTCAAATTTACAATATTTACGATATCTGTTAGACTATCATCCAAAAACTATCATTATGTCCAGTGACATTTAATTCTAAACACGTGTTCCGATTTAGTTTAGCCAGGGAAAGGTACGACAGTAGGTTTGGGAACAAAGCCGCCCCCACCACCACCTAATCCATTGAAACCTTTACCTGGAATGGGAAACGCTGGAGATTTGAAGAAAAAAATCATAAAATTTATATCAGGATGGAATATAAGGTGTGCTAAGTTTAAAAAAACACTTACCTTCTGAAACCTCCGTAAACTGTGCTAATACAAAGTAGACCGAAAGGATAATAAACACTGTTTGGTGAATTGCCATAGTGATATATGAAAAAAATATTTAAACTTTTCTTCTACCAAATATTTCACAAGCTCAAGTTAGAATAACGTACTGATATAAACAGATGAGTTTGCTTTTTATACAGAGCAAATGAACTATTTCTTAATGACTTTTTAAAAATCATTACCACTATTATCATTAAGGATAGTAATATCCGGGAATAAGTAAGAGTACGGACGACGTGAGTAATTAGTCAACAAATTAACCGGAAAGTGATTAAAACCTGTCGTTATGTAAGTATCATTGAGATTAAAATAGGTTCTTAGAATAATTAACTAATTAGGACAATTAACTAATTAGCTCGAATTTGAAAACTTTATTCAATTGAAGTACAATTTATAATCGAATCACATTAAAATGAACACTTCCATTTTAACAATGCAGTTAACCACGTGGTCTGGCAGTAGTAGCGCCACCTCCATCTCTACTGGGCTCTTCACGTGGATGATTTAGAGTATTTAAAACGTTGATCAAACCACGTGCGAATTTTCTGCACGCGCAACTCGTGCCAACGGTATGTTTTTTATATATTGCTCGAACAATATGGCATTTTAGTTAGTTAGTAAACTCAAATGGGGTTTTATTAGGGAATTAATGTGGTGGTGTATCATATTATACATATATATTAGTAATTCAATTTGAAAGGTATAAATTTTATAAAAAGTCATGCATACATTACTTGATGTATGATGATGATGTAATTCTATGATATAATTCTATGATGTTTGATCTATGTATACAATACATTATGGCATGTAAGTACACGACATAATGGTCAATTTATGCAAGTAATATGATTGATCTTACACCTAGTTAACACGTGTTCTACAAAAATCATGGCTTCCAATAAATAGTTTAATAAATGCAAAAACTTAAATAAAACATTTTAAGTAAAAGAAGTGGCGAATTAGTATTTTTACCTTTACTTTTGGCGTTATCTTAAAAAAGACGGTAAACCATACACAAGTCATGATCAGCATCTAATTTGAAACAAAAGCATATCGAGTCGTAACCAATAGAAGATGCCGTAGTATTCAAAAATATATATGTATATTGTACGCGTTGGAAAAGTTTGATTTTATTTACTATCGATGTCCCTCTTAAATTTTATTTAATAGCTGCACACGCAAATTCTTTTGCCTTTGGTTTCTCGTTGTAGTTAACAATGAGATCGAAAAAGACGTTTTTACAATAACTACTATTTGTATTTTCCCCACCTACCAACAATAAAATTTGTTTTCGCATAATTCGTCAATGGGAAGTTTTGAGCCACCAAACTACGCCGTAATCCCTTCTATATCCCATACATTGCATTAGAATTTGTTCATTGGAAACTTAAGCAGTGCCTTACATCAAATCTCAAGATATATGAACAGAGTCACTTGGGTAATAAAACTGCGGGATAATCGATCAAATTTTAAATTCATAGAAATTCCATTTATTAGTCAAAATACTAGCTGAGCCTATTTTGCTTTTACTGCGCTGGAAGAATAAACAAGGCAAGACCGAACATCTGGGTCAGACTCCTGCTCAAATTCGTCAAACGGGTTCAACTTTATGTATATTTGAATCATCGTAGAGACAAGAGCACAGCATGCGAGGAACTTTCCTTATAACATGCTGTAGAACATGTAGGTTCCAGCGTGTTTCAATTTCCTTTCCTTTTCATCCCAGTCAAAATAGGTTACGCCACAAAGTTTCAAAAGACGAAACCTATGGCCTATCAGCCTAATCATTCAATCGGACAACATGTCTGCGGTTTTTTTGAAGTCAAGTTTTGTCTGTAGCTAGCTTGGAACTAAAACAAGAAGGAACAATCTAGTAGCAAAAAACGTATGGTAAATGCCTTTAATTTTGAGACTTATAGCTTTGCTTAGTTTATTTTTGGATGCGAGCGTAACATGAATTGCGCAATTTAATGAGGTTTTTGAGTTAGATAATTTTATAATTTAGTTTAAACTTAGATATATATTAGATTATTATAAATAAGTTTTATGTAAATTATGCGGAAGCAGGATTACATATGACTGTAAGAATATTGAAAAGGTATACATTTGAAATGATGCTCGGGATATAGAGTTATATTCCACAAAAGACAGCTTTGATTGACAATGGGCGTGTCAAAGTCAAGTTCACTATAAAACTATGTTTAAATTCGTAATATGTTTTTGATTATAGAAAGACGTTAGAGCTGACGTTTAGATAAATACTTTGGATACTGAATATTTTCAAAGAAATCAGTAATATTTTAGTTGCATATTGTATTTTTGGCAAGACGTAATCCGGGCAAGTTGGTCGGTTGGAAAATTATAATTTCAGCAAAATAACCATGTTAGTAAGCCGGTATGTAAAGAACTGGCCTGCAACGACTGTGGTTCTTTCATTTCTAATACACATTCAATTCCTCTATAAATTTAAAGTGAAAACTAATTATGCTAGTTTCTAGACCATGTATATTGGTTGGCACACACAATGTAGACACATTCGGTTTTATATGTACCCTCCTATGCTTCTGAAAAGCATTTATATCTCAGAAATTCCGTTTTCTTAGACAGTCTCTTTTATTATTATCTCATTAGATTTAAGCAAATATTTCTCATTTCAGCTTTTCATATTAAGGTACTCAATAGTAATACTTACAATTTTTTACAAATACTGCTGCAATGTCATGCATATCATGACTGAGACCGTACAATCAATCAAGCATAGTGATATTAAAGATAGTATAGAAAAATGCATTATCCAACTCAGAAGTGCATATTAAATTTACAATTGCATTTTACTACGGATTAAGTTGAAAATATTTATAAATTAAGCATAATGTTTTCATACATTTTCGCTATACATTTATTTCTATGCATTTTCTGTCATTCCGTCCTCTACAATATGTAGCCCAGCTTTAATGTGAGTAAGCGCATTTCAGCACATGCTTACTTTTCCCAATGAAACAATGTGTTTGCCAAGCTTACAGAATAAATGTACTTTACAGAGACAGCTGAGTGTTTGTTTTGGTAAGCTTGTCGAGCAACAAGAAAAATATACATTTTATAAACGTACATGCAGTTTACATCTTTAAAAAAGAAAAAAAATATAACTTCCATTTGATCGTAAATACGTAGGGGATTCCAAAAGTATCCGACCAAAGCAATATTCGTACATCTAAACAGGATGTTGGTGTATTGATCAAA
>JAQFZH010004639.1:0-11685 GCA_034695485.1 Entomobrya nivalis
CCAGCAGTTGGACCATAATCGAAGTCTTAAATTATATAGCATTTTTGGACAGCAACAACCTAGAAAATAAAAACAATGTACGAAATATATGTAGCTATAAACACAATCCATATGCCTATACGTTTGCAACATGCTCTCTTGTTTTTGTTTTTAGAACATTTTCCACTTCCGTAAACTAGAAAGAGTACTTCTTGTGTGTTATCTTTTGCAAAATTATCCTCTTTTAAAAAGGGGACATGAACACATACACAAAAAAAGAAGTCCTTAAACTTAGCCACTTTTTTTTGACTTGGCTTGGTATTTTACACTGGTAACGGGATTTCCCTAAGCTAAACACTAATAGGGGATGCACCAAGTTAGAAACTCATCTTAATGATGATTATACCAACAAAAGAGGAAAACATTTTAGTTTTTTCCTCTCTTCCACTTTTAGAACAAAATGTGCATGGTACACTTGTTAGTAATAATGTACCTAAATAAACATATTTTTTGAAAGAAGATAAATAATGGCTGAGAAAGACTTTAAACGCTTTTGCTCAATATCATTTTAATTATTACGAAATTTTCTACTTTAACGAGTGCAGCAAATAAGATGTGGTGTTGGTAAGGCTATGTTACTTAATGGGAAATTACACTTAAATATATTCGTTTCCATTTGTACTAGCTTTATAATAGTATTAACATAAAGACTAAGATTATATTTACATTGCTTAAGAATGTACATACTTAACATTCATCCATTTTTTTCACTTGAATTGCTGCTAAAGCTTGCTTTCTTTTCTCAGTTCTATAACTTAATACGATCATCATCGTTGTCTTTGTCATGGTCACATAACAAGTAATATAAAAGGGATTGAGGCCTATTTAATTCACGACGACGATAAATACAAACTTGTTAATACCCTTTTTGTTGCGTTGTAAACACCCACTGCTGTGTATAGTCTAAATAACAGGTCTCTTGAAAAAAAAGTCACCACGACGATATACATTTTTATATTATTTTTTTCCCCTTGTCCTATTTCTCCTCTCTGAGAACACCAAAGTCATGCCAAAAAAAAGAAGACCAAAAAGAATGAAATGATGATGGTGCAAAAAGATATGGAGACTTTTTTATGCTTCCTGTAAAATATGTATAAAATCTCATTTGGACATGGAATGACATACCATGCTTTTGGTTGTATAAGGAATTTAGTAGGAGTGTTGGTCTCATCATTGCAAAAGTATTTCCGTTCATAAATATGTAACATCCACAAAACAGAACAAAAAGCAAAGAAAAAATATGAAAATTAAATTTAAAGCATAAATTTGTTGGAATGCTGTCACCATGTAATATATAGTATGGTATAGTGTATTCGCAGCTTTAAAAGAAAATATTATAAGACAAAGAGCTATATCTGGTTGGTATATTAAATGGAAGGAACATGGGCAACTGACCGATCCGCCATACGAACAACCAACCACTATCCGACATTGGGATTTTTTATGAATGCGCTGCTTGTGAAATGTGATACGACAGAGCAGAGAAAGGAAATTGAAACCATGTCGCGTTTCATTAGCCAAGCTAACAAAGTGTTCAGAGAAAGCGGAGAAAGTTATATAATCATGGTGGTTGGACAGCAGCACATGTTACGGTACATTATTATTATTAATCTTATATGTACTTGTAAAGCCAAGGGAGAGAAAAGAGCGGCAGTAGGTTATTACATATTAGCATTTTGTTATCAATGTGACATTTCAAGGGTAACTTAATAATGCTGTGTGTACAAAAAAGGACAAGAGATTTGCTGGTTGCGAGAATTTTAGAGAGATATTTTTTCTTCTTTCAAAGCTTGGTAAGTGGTGGTGGTGGATGAGAGCATGTGGTGGTTGTTGTCATGATAGTTATGTAAATACTAGTACTGCTGCTCTTTGCTGCAATCACATCTTTTACATACATACAGTACGCTTTGATGCACACTTGCTATTTATTGAAATGAAGAAGAAAGGAAACGGGGGAGGAGGAGAATGTCATGAGAAAAAGAAGAGACAAGACTCTTGTCTCCCTTAACTCATTCAGGCAAAAAAGGGAGCATCCTCACTGGATTTTCCTAGTTCATTTCGCTTGGCAAGCTTCCCATATTGTTACTATGTGCGAGGCTCCTTCGAGTTGAAACGCGGGAACGTCATCATCAACATCCTCTCCTTGTTCCGATCTTATTTTTATTTGAATTGAATGCACGGCCAAGAGTAAAAATGAAAAAACGACGCAAAAGAATTGATCTTGAGAACTTGGGTACTTGCATCAACTACCCAAGAGACTTATATCTTTTAAGAAAAAATTAAATCAAAGGAATATTTTTTTAGCATTGAACTTTACTTATCAATATAATCAATTCTTAAATTTTGTTCAATTTAAAAAATTAGGAAGTATTTACTCAGACAGCAAATGAGTACATTATATATGTAGCACATCGGATGAGCCATGTCATCATGGCATGGCACACAGGACGTTAAAAGAAAAGGACCACTTTATTTTTTTTTGCTTGTAAAAAAACTGTTGTGCGACTAAATTTGCTTTTGGCGTCCTCCAAAAAGAATAGTGTAGTGCTTTACATTTTTTTGCAATGGCCAATATGACGCGACTGCTGTTTTCATTCCATAAATACATAAGCACTCTACTACGCCCTCACAAAAACACAATAATAATCCTATCTACTCGACAAGGAGAAGGAAGCTCTTTACGTTTGACCGCGTTTCCACTCACTTCAACCATCTCAATGCTCTCTCTCTCATAGTGCTTTCGCTTGGACACTTTTTTTCTCTCTCTTGCACGACAAGTGGAGAGGAACATTGAACAAGAAACGTACCCATTTCGCTTTTGTTGCTGTATCTTTTTCCATAATATTTTGTTGTTGTCTGCTTCTTTTGAGTGGAAAGGATGAAGAAGAAGGCCCCGCCGACCTAAAATAGAAAGTCAGTCAGTGTAGCAATGTCATTTGCGTCGAATGAAAACGACTATACACACTTGACTTGCATTCTATTGCATTTACTGCTGTTACAGAGTACAGTATACACATGTACATTTTTAGTGGAATGATGATGATAACCATCATCACCATCATGGCGACGAGTACTTATGACAGGATTTTTTCTTCTTCTATGGACATGAACAACATCATATAGCAACTCATTGTATTGCATGAAAGTTACTTTTTTCCTTTTTCTGTTATGATTATGATGATGCCGACGACGACGAAGGGGATCTTCCTTTCACTGCTGCTGTAATGATAATGATATGATTTTTTTGTGTTACCACTGCTGCACCAGTTTGTTGATATTACAAGCGCTGGTGTGTGTGCTAGTGCAGCTCTTCCAGGCGGCAAGTCAAGTCAGAATTGCACCACCAGAACAACACAACTAGTCCCTTGAGAGCTTTTCAAAGCTTTGCAATTACATTTTTTTTTCAAGAAAAACGAAACAATGCCGCCAATAGCAGCAGCAAAGACAAGACAAAGACACATACATAAATGCATACACTATTTATACAGCAGTGACTGAAAAATTCCCAAAAGACGTTGCAACTCAAGTGCTTTTCCCTTCTTTTTCGGTTTGGTGAAGGGAAAACAGGAAAAAAATCTGTCTTGTTTAATATTAAAGCGGACATTGTTTAATATGTCAAGTTGTCTTATGTTCAGATACACAAAATACATATATATTTTACTTTCTATGCAGCATTGTAACCATTAGAAACTACAAACGTAAAATTCATTCATTATTTTTTCTGATCATGATCATAATCATAATAGTACTCACTCATGTAAAGAGTTCAAAGGCCTTTGTTAAAATTTAAAAAAATATGTACGCACAATTTGTCATCATCAAAGTTATTCAACTTGAAAGTTGTGGTGAGCCCAAGTCAGCATATTTGTTAAAAAATGAATAAAAGAAATTTTAACAAGAGAAATGGTCTCAGAAAAAGCTATATTGCTTTTGTGATAACCTGACTGTAGTTTTTTACGTCGTCATCATCATTACATCACCCTCGACTTAAACAGAAAACTGAACACTATAAACTAAAAAGTTCAATTTTCCTTTGATTTTATTCTCTATCACCATTCAGATTTTTTTTAGCAAAAGGCAAACCTTTAGAAGACGTCTCAAAGCTACTATTGTGGTTATGTTGGTTTCCTTTTTGCTATTTGGTTAAAAATAAAGCATTGATGTTTTTCGACCAAGACGACAACGAAGTTGCGTACTTCTTCAAACACAACACTGACCTTGTATAGTTTTGAAATTTAGCTTTCGTTTCCGATACAGTTTTTACATTTTTTACCCACTGATTGTTGTTGCCTTTGGTTGTACTTTTACTAATGTGACAGCACCAGCACCAGCAAGTCTCTGTCGGCCAATTCTGTTTCCATTTTCCATCGAGTAGATTGGATCGTAGGAGAAACATAAAAGAAAGGAGGTTTCTTTCCTCTTTTGGTGAAGTGGAGAGAGAAGGGCAATGATAAAAAAACGAAAGATTGAAAAGAGCGTTGACGACAAACGTGCGCGACGTTGAAAAACAGGAGATGGACGCGTACAATTTCACGTACATGTATCGACGTTGTACACAATTGCTTGGAAGCATGTTGTAGACCTAAGAAGACGAATAACCGTAAAAAGGAAAGCGAAAAGAAAGAAGTTGAAATATCGATTGATAAAATGGGAAAAGATTGCTTTATGATGTGTGGAACACACTTTTTTTCTCTTGACTTCCTTCCTTTCATTCGATACTTTTCTATACTGGTTTTTTATTTCCTTTTAAACCCGCCATCACCGCTACAATCACTATTGTTGTTGTTGTTGCTACCACACTGCTGCTGCTGCTACTTCTGCCATTCTGTAATTCCTTTTTGTACGTACTCTACCGTAGCGAAAAAAAGTTAAGGATAAAGAGAAGCTTGCTAAGCGTGCTGAAAATTGCAGTTAACCTTGAGTAACCTCCGAAACCTGGAAAAAAAATTCCACAGAATCAAACTCATGTATTTACTACCTTGTGTTGAGGGTGTATTTCCAGTGTGGACTTTATTCCTTTGTGGATTTACTATACTTTTTTAGTTGAATCTCTAGTCGTTTCACTTGCATTAGCTACACACTAAACTAAAAAAAAGTATCACTGCCACCACCACACTCACCAACCAACCAGCAGTAAAATACAAGTAAAATAGGTCGTATAAAACTAATGTTTATTCTTTGTCCATTTGCTAGTGATGGTGGCATGGCGTGGCCTTGTAAAAACATTATTTTTGTTAAGCTGACAACGGACGCATTTTATCGACAGATGGGAGATTTTCACTTTAATTCACCTTCTCAAAGTCTTGTTGTCCTCACTCTTTAGTATTACACTAACAGGCATGCTAAGGACACGTTCTTATAGTGTAAATGACATACCTGTAAATACTTACAAAAGACCTTGATTTCTATTTCAAACATGTCCTCGACAGCAATTCTAAAATACAAGAATGAATGAAAATCAATCCGAGTCAGATGGCGATAAACGAAACATACAGAATATAAGTCTATTTATTATGGACTGGTTGGTGCATAGTTCAGTAGTTCGGTTAAAAAATTTCCTTCATCTGAAAAGAGATTTTATGCACCTTTTTTTCTTCTTTTTTCAAGATAGACAGTTATATGGCACTGTAAAGCATACAAAAAACGAGAGTGAGTTTGCTTGTAAAGTCTACATCGTATTTTCTCTGTTCATTTGGGAGTTCATTAATCTGCTTCTCTCTCTCCTCTCCCTCTTCTCATTCTTCCAATGCCTCTTTTAACTCTTTTTTTGTACATTTCGAGAAGTCAGTGAGGCGTGATTCTGATTCCTTTAATGGGGAAATTTATTGATGTAGCGGTGGTGGTGGTTGGTTGTTGTAAAGCCAGTACTAATACTAAAAGCTTCTCTCTGTACTTCTCCTTCCTTGTAACAAACTACATGCTCCAAGCTTCGTTACGACATATTCCGTGCAATTACCAACGACTGTACAAAATTTGTCATTTTTTTTCAAACACTTTTCTCGCATGAATGAATCTCACCTTTTTTTCCTTGTTTGCGTGCAAAAGCCAGGTTACTATAGGAGCAAAGAAGCAATATCTCTTTTTTCCAATTCCATTTTTCCACCACAAAAAATATATGTGTGTTCGCATAAAAATGGTAAAAGGTAGCTTGGGCTAAAAGTCTCTTGGGTTGTTAGTGAAAGAATCTCGCGGGAAAAATATACAGCAGTGTTGAATAAAAGGCAAAGAGAATCCAAGACACAAAAGAGTCACCACAGAGATAGAGCCAAGGTACTGCCGAATTCTCACTAACGACAAATAAATTGGTGTTTTATGCACTCAATCACCATGTTATGTATGTTACTTACCTATATCCTCTCCGGGTTATTTACTACGTTTAAATGAGCTTGCACACTAGATCAATTGGGATTCCGAAAGAAAAAAATCTTTTTGGGAATAAAATAATGATCTAGTTATGCAAATAGAAAATAATAAGGAGGTTGATGATGATGGATTAAACGATAGAAACATTGTAATGTTGGCTTCATTGTTTGCACGTGACTTGGTTCTTGTACAATATAAAATGCATCAAATATTCCTAGTTTTTTCCAAACTTGAAAGCCAAAAAAACTACTTTGAGTGTGTGGTATAAGCTACCAGATGAGTACACAATGAAATTCTACCAAATATTACCACTACTACCTTGACTTCCTATTTGGTGAAATGGAAAGCGTCCTTTTTCAACCTCCATTTCAATTAAAAATACATTCCAAAAAAACTTATTCCTTACATAATAGACAGAATGGCTTTGATGGTGAAAGTATTGCAACGTGTATTCAAACTGATTCTACGATGGTAGCAGTAGTACTTTTACTTCCGTTATCATTGACCCCTTTTTAATGTTCCACAAGCTGCTTGAATAGAAGGGATGCAAAGCATACAACCACATCTAGTAATCTCTTTATGCCTCCAGCATCTTCTCCATATAATATAGTCAGTATGTGAGTGAAAAACATTCAAAGTATGCAATTTTAGACGAGCATTTCTTTCTTGGTCCTCATTCTACATCACTAAACTAATTCAAAAAAGACCATTGATATTTTTCCAGCTATGTTATATAAGAAGTTGAAACTACTCTGCATAATAGAAGTATTAACCCTTATTTTGCCTAATTATTGGAGCGGAAAAAAGTGCTCAACTTGGTTACGATTTTTTCCGCGTCTGCACTGCTAGCTAACCACAGAAGTAAGAAGTAGCCACTAATACATTATTAGTCTCCCAATATGAAGTACACTGTAATAATACGCCTCAATATTTAGAAGGAACCATGTTATGATAACATTTTATGTACAAATAACAAGTCAATTTCTTATTCTTAGCACCTGTTTATTATAAAATAGTAGCCTGGCTCTTATATCCAGGAAATTATAATACTTTTTCAGTCAGTGACCCCATTCGTATTTAATGTTTCCGGTTCATTCTGAAATAACGATTCCTCTTCTCTCCTCCCATCATATTGACGTTTTATTATTATACTCGAGTCCAAAATTGCTCAATATTAAAAATATGCTTTGTGTACATACTACCATTGTATCTTTAAAGAATGCTTCCACTGAGTTACTACACACTGTATTCAATTTATTCAGTAATACGCTTTTATGATTCTGCCCTTTCAACACCTTCCAACAAACTTGAATGGGAGTCACGAAAGAAATTAATATAAATTGGATTTACAGTTTTTTTCTTACAAATTTTGTACGTTTCATTGTGGGAACAAAAGCATTCAATAAAATTCCATTTTACTACACTGACAACAACGCTCCACTACACTTATTATGTATAGCTATCTGTATTACATTCTTGTTTCGTCTTCTTTTTGGCTTGTAGGCGTTTCCTTCCCTCCTCCTTCCTTTCACGTTGTGTTTTGTGTATCAATTGTAGCGTATTAGCTTATTATTACTCTGCTTTATGTTGTATAGTGTCTGCTCATCTGAGCGATTCACATGGCTGACTAATTTAAGACTAGCTTAAGTTGACTGACTAGGAAGAATCAGTATCAAATGTTGATCGTCATACAACGCTGCCTCTTATATAGCCACTTGAGTAAAGTAATAATATTGCTTTCTCCCTTCCTTTGCCACTTCTCCTCTATTCTTCTTTCCTTTTTTCTTAGAAAATCCTTCTTGCCGTTGCAATGATAATACCAACCATTACTATCGCCATGGTACTACATAGCTTATTGTAGTAATCAAAATCAGGAGTACATCAGGCATACAGAGTGAATACTTTTTTTACTCTTTTTTAGTTTTGTTTTGTTTTCATCAAGGGAATACAAAGAAGAAAGTGGCGTGGTGAAGATACTTGCATTTTTTTTTCTTGTGGTATTTTTTACGGTTAAAGGTGATGGTAGCGGTATGGTATGTGGTGGTAACTGCTAAACCTTTTCCTCTAATCTCTGAAGTGTTAGGTATTCTTTACTTTTTTCTGCTATTTCCTCTTCTTATTATTCTTCTGCATCTGTTTGTTAAAGAAAAGAAGGGGGAAAAGAAGAAAGATCGATGCTGTAAGAAAAAAAAATATTAAGAGTAAAAAACACTTTTCTTGCTCTTTTGCTTACAGAGTTAAAGAAAAAAAGACGGACATGTCTACCAGAAAATAGTGGTAAGTTATGCGAGACTGGTGAAGTAACAGGATGGTTAAATAAGAGTCTTACCAACACCAAAACTACTACACACAAACTATCAATGCTATTAATACTAGTAGCTCTATGTTATATTATATGGCAATAATAGAGAAGTGTTAAAGCTGCAAAAAAAGACGGCAAGTCAGAGGAGAAAAAGGAGTAGTTATCTTTTTTCCCTCTCCTCTTTTCACTTTTTTCCAGCTTTATTCTTCTGCTTCCTATTTTTTAGTAAAGAAGATGAGAAAAGCTTGTCTAAAAAACTTAAGCGAGAAAGGTTTTCTTTCTTTCCCTGCACTCCCTGTAAATGTGTGTGTGTGTGTTTGGAAATAAGTTAAATGACTAGTGTGACTGTTATACTACACAAGCTACCACAACTTCCACTTACAAACTTCACATTTACTTTCATGGCAAGATTTGTGTTCGTTTTCTAAAATTTCTTAGACTTTCTCTCACTCTACCTCTCTTAGACATCATCCAACAACATTACCTACTAACTACACTCTTTTTTTCCTCGTATATATCTGTAGGTCTGTTTGTTGGTGAAAAGTGAGAAAATGAAACTATAATGTTGCTACACACTGTAACTTTATAACAGCCACCAAGTATCATATCGTCACTAGTTGTAAGTAGCGCTTCTCTCTGCTGCTATCAAACAGCACAAAAAGTAATAGTTCCGGGCGGGCGAGGAAAATTACATGAGTAGCAAGAGAAAGCAAACTATTCTCCTGCTACTGATGCTCTTGTTGATAATGATGATCATGGTTGAATACCAGCCTTTCACCGAATGGTCATTGCTTTTTTATGGATGCATGGATGACTCCTTCTACTTGTTCCTCTTCTTCTTCTTCTCCTCGTTGTACCCTTTTGCATTCATTCTTCTAATATAATAGATATATATACATACATAGTTATGTATTCTGTGATGCATTGAGGTACTTTTTTAGATGATGAGTACTCGAGATAAGGACAAATAGAATAAATTTAGCAAGAAATCTAAGTTGTATAGCTAAGTAAGGCTGTGACTTTTGTTCATATAGTTTGCTGGCTAGAAACCTGATTGTAAGGCAGAAGAAAAAAGAGCACTAGGGCTGCTTCCAAGCATCTTCCCTACCTTTTCATCTGGATTGATAACAAATGAGTAACCGTAGTATATTTTATAAAAATAAGTGTGCGTAGGTATGTGTAATGGGCAGTTGTTATATATTAACGATACATGTTTCTCAAGTTAGAGAAGGAAATTATGTTATGTCTACTTTCCCCCTTTTATTTTTACCTTACAATTTTTCCCATTCCATATTTTTTTTCTGGCCGTTACCACAAAAAAGAGGAAAACACACACATCTCTTGTGAAGTAGAAAAAAAGGAGAAGTGATGGTAAAATATAATAATAATAATGGTAGTAATGAAAAGAGAAATAGTTAAAAAATATCTCCTTTTTTCCCGGGAAAAAGTTTTGTAATTATATGAATCTTCTCTCATGTCATGTTAAATGGAAAAATGGTAGGAACGGAAAAAAGTAAGAGAAGTTTGTTGGATGTTTTGTTTTGGATGATTTGATCTTTCTCTCTGCTGCTCATTTTCGGTTGATGCACAAAATGAAATGGAGCAACGTGCAACTTTGTAATCATCACACTGTTAAATATTTAGGAAATGCGTTCTCATACGAGAGAGGTCGATGAAGCTATGAAAAAAAATCTAATTTGTTGAGGCAATGTGCTAAAAAATTATATCTGTGTTAACGGGTTATTTAAGAATCTCTTGTAATTAACATTTTTAAAAATTGCAGTATTACAGAAATATTACAAATTAGCTTTTTAAAAACACGAAATAAATTAATGTTGTCACCCTGACGAAGGGAAATGCATTTATAAATAAATTTTTCTTTATGCGTTTTGCTTGCTCCGGAATTTATTTTATTTTTGCACTAGTGTGAAATGCCAACACCATTGCAAAAAACTACATAAATGTTAGAGTTCGCTTGTGAAAAATATGAAAATAACTCAACGCATAACTGACAGAAAAAGTATGAGATAAAAAGTAAAAAGAAAGAAATAGTTTGCCGTGATAGTTTTCTAATCTTCTGCACTCAATCTGAATGCCTGCTGCTAGGGCATATGTAAACTTTGCATGGAGCATTGTGTGTGAATTCACTTTTTCTTTGTGTGTGTGTTTTCCCCCGCATATATTACTAAAGTGTATACTACACACACACACACGCGTCCTCCCATACTTATTTTCCCTGACAAACTAGAACTTTCCCATTAATTAACGTCACCTCTCATTTATTATCTTGACTGTGGACGTGAAAATTTATTCGTCAATCTGAAAATTCAGCCCTCCTAAACACTGTTTATCTCCTTCCTCTACTTCTCCGGGTATTTTTCTGCGTATTGCATGCACAACTGCACGGTGGTTATGGTAAGGGTATATGAAATGAAAAAGGAGAGAGAGAATACGTATAGCTAAAAAATGAAGAAGTTTGCCGTCTGTTTCACTTATTCACTGCCAACGTCTTGAAAAGCGTAGAAAAATGAAGCTGCGAGAGAGGAATAATACCAAGTTGTACGTATCTCCCCCCTATCTACCCGTCACTCATACGTTGCATCAAAAACAGGGGAGCATTCTTTTCCTCAAACAAACATTCAAAACTATTTACTTCGCGTCAACTTTAAATGCAAAAAAAACTTATCGTATATGAACAACCAAATAGATATCGTATATATGAAAATAAATAAAGTATTCCCATTGCATTCCTGTAACCTTATACTGGAAAATAAATTACATATTTTTTAAATATATAAACAGATTCGGATAAAAATCTATTAAGTAAATAAAATAAAATGAGTGCATATCGCAATTAAAATTATGATTTTTACAATGGAAAAATACGTGAAGAGAAATGATGTCATTCAGCTGATTTCATTTGTACATCTTTTGTTACAAAGTATACAATTTTATAAACCAACAGCAATCCTTCTGTACTG
>JAQFZH010004640.1:0-11685 GCA_034695485.1 Entomobrya nivalis
TGCAGGTCGTCGTCCCCTCATGCCCCGAGGAGAGCCAAGTGTTGTCCCCATTCCGGAAAATCACTTCAGTAACCATCCCATAAGGAGCCCCTTGGGAGTCTCCAAATTTGAAAAACCAGAGGAGATTGATAAATTTTTGCAAGAAATGGGAGATTTTCAGGGTAACCCGTTTCCGGGGAAATCAGTGCTGCTTCAAGTGTTCGATCAGTTTGATAAGGATGGTACGAATTTCCCAAAGGTTGTGGCAAGAACTGTGGTCCTCTTCCAAAGATTTGGGCAGCATGTCCTCGACCTTGAAATTGAGCATTGGACAAATGAGAATGAAGAAGTGGATGTTGGTGATTTAGACTTGTATCGGAATATCTCCAAGTGCTTGAGCCTTGTACCCAATCTAAGGTCGTTGATCTTCAGTGGGGATTTTTTTGGAGTCGAAGATCTCGAAAGGGACAACTTTTTTGGGGATCCGGAATCTCACAATTTATTTCCAGAGTTGCGGAATTTGGAGAGATTTGAGTGGCAAGTTCCCCGTAGCGACGGCAGCTCAATCTGGCTAACTCGCATGCTCAATACTTATGGAAGGACGGAAGGTCTTCGGAAACTAGGCATTCCACTTAATCTCCTTTTGACTGTTGACTTCGCTTCGTATCACTCTGTTCATTTAACAGAGCTCAATTTATTTCTGAACAATGAAGACGATGATCCAATTGTTAACAAAATTGAGAGAGTTGTGAAGGCGCTACCAAATCATCAAGAAATACGCAAGTTTGGGCTGAGTTGTTTTGATACTCAGTTTGGACTCAGAGCAGTTAGGATTGATGAGCTTATCAGAATGTTGGCTGAGTTTAAAGTTGAAAGCGTCGTTTTGTACGATTTGGATTTGGACTTGTCACCAGAACTGCCATCAACTACTGAAGCACTGACACCAGCGATCACAATCACTTCACTTGATTTGGAAGAGAACGGAGAACTGAATATAAGTTTTGACTTTCTGTCGGAGCTGCCCAACATCAAGTTTTTAAGCGTTAAGATAGGAACGCGTGGAAGACGCCAGATTTTGGAGGAGTATCGGAAGTTGAAGCGTGATGGGGACGTGGTGATGGATCTGGAGGTAGGGTCATTTGAGAAAATATTAAGAAGATATTTTATGAGGGCTTTTGATCCAACTTTGGAGATTCCAGAGAATGCGGAGATTTGGAAAGAGATTCCAAGTTTGGAGATGCTAAGTTTGTCAATGCTGGTATTGTCAGGGGAGGGGAAAGTGATGGAATATTTGGGAGTGAGGTTTGTGAGGGAATGCGGGAATAAGGCGTTCTTTGACCCAAGACCGGATGTGGTGAAATGGGATGAAGAGGAGGAGGTGGAAGTGGAGGATCAAGTTGATGAATGATTATGTTGGAAAGTGAGGCATTGTTGAAAAAATCAACTATAAACAAATTAATGATAATTAATTCACATCATTTGTTACAAAATTAGAAAATTGAAAGGGACGATTGGGTGCTTAACAACATTTTAATATACAATTCGGTAAAAAAACAAAATTGATCTTTTGTGAGAAATAAACAATTGGATGATTAAACTCTAGAATCAATGAAAGTTAATAAAAAAATTAATCATTTTAAAATTGTTAATTGTCAATGACTGATAAATTACGGCGATACGATCAGGTTTTTTTCTATGCATTTTTTTTTTTTCCTTTTTTGTAAGGATAATTTTTTTTCTTAGGTAGCATTTAATTAAGCTGTCTAAGAACAAAGTGCATTCTCCATGCATGTACCAACCACTGACCACTTCACTCTGCACTGCATCCCACTATAAATGCATTTCCATTATATGAAAAAAGCAGCACGTCAGCTGTCTGGCACGTGTGCGTGGTATAGTAGTAGGAACATCATGTAAATTGTCTACTCCTGTGGACAGGTGACAAGAAATCATAACAGTTATCTTGATTGCACTCTGGAGCTGGATTTTTTTTTTCATTCGGAACCATTCGTATTAAGTTATTAAAGTTTGTTGAACTTTGGAAATGGAAAATGGAGAGTAGCGCAATTAGTTTAGCAGAAGAGAGGAGTGATGGGGGTGAGGAGAAGGAAGCAATGAAAACAGATCAAGATGACACAATTGAGGAGGAGGCGGAGGTGGTGACCGGTGAAATGAAGCAGCTAGCTTACAAAGTCAATCAAGTCATTTGTGGAGGGAAAGCTGGAGTGTTAGGAATCTTACCAGAAGAGGTAAACATAACAATGGTTCAACTTTATTTTTTAATTGAGTTTCCTCTCAAAAATATACACAAATTATTTGTAATGACTAATTAGCAACTATTTTATTTTGTTCTTCTCTGTTTTTAAACAGCTTTGGTTGAAAATTTTGGAGGAGAAGGTTGACGCGGCGGAAGATATCCGGAATGTCCTTCTGGCGTTTCCGGAACTTGATAAGCTGTTCCAGAAGAAAAAGGCTTCATGGCTTTTTGCTCTGGTAGGAATGATTACCAGGATTCTTACTGGCATTTTTAATTATGATTTCAAACATGTTAATAATTTCAAGATTTAATTGACCTACACGACGTCACTATATTTGTTTGGTCAGGTTTTGCCGCATTTGTTGACCAAGCATTTGATCGCTGAAGAAATGGTGAGCTGAATATCAATTAAGATTATATGTGTACATTAGTTATAACATTAAAAATAGGTTTAACGCCAAGATTTTTCAAACAGGATGAACAGGATCTGACGTCGATTCATTCTAGTGAGCTGCTAAAACTGCGCCTCGTCTCAAAGCGATGGAAGAATGCTGTGGAAAGATCCATTGAAAACCACGCAGGTCATGATCCACTCTCACCTCAGGACAAAAATACTCAAGTTGAGCGAGGTGTTGTCGCCATACCGGAGAATCACTTTAATTATCATCGCATACGGAACTACCCATTGGGAGCCACCAGATTTGAAAAAGCGCAGGAGATTGACAAGTTTTTACAAGAAATGGGGAATTTCCAAGGAAACCCTTTTCCGGGGAAATCAGTCTTCCTTGAAATTTTCTATCATGAAGATACAAATTTCCGTCAAACTGTGGCAAGAACCTTGGTTCTACTAGAAAGATTTGGACAGCATGTCCTTCACCTTCGAATTGATTACTGGGCAGATGAAGACGAGGATATCGGTGATTTGGATTTGTATCGAAATATCCTAAAGTGCTTGACCCTTGTGCCTAATCTTAGGTCATTGATTTTTAGTGGGTATCTTTTCGGAGACATTGATCGAGAAAGGGACACCTTTTTCAGGGATCCAGTAACTCAGAATTTGTTTCCAGAGTTGCGGAATTTGGAGAGATTTGAGTGGCGAGTGAAGTTCGTCTATGAGTCAATCTGGATCACTCGTATGCTCAATACTTATGGAAGGAAGGAAGGTCTTCGGAAACTAGGCATTCCACTGAATTTCCTTTTGACTGTTGACTTGGCTTCATATCAATCAATTCGTTTAACGGAGCTCCACTTATTTCTGGATGTTGACTTTGATCGAAACGTTGATCAAATTGGGAGAGTGGTGAAGGGGCTACCAAATCATCAAGAAATACGCAAGTTTAGGCTAACTGCCTTTGAATCACGGTTTGCTAACCCACGACCATTTGGGATTTATGAGCTGATGAGTTTTTCGAAGGTTGGATTTAATTTGTGCAATGACCTTACTCTGCTGATGAACTTGTGAAGTCAGTTGTTCAAGTGCAGCTTTCAGGGATAAAATTTCTTCCCGGGAGGAACTTAATAGCTCCTGATCCTCTACATCTTGAATCTCTGGTGATAGCATGGAACTGGGAATCTCTTCCTTGTACACTACAAATTCCTCTTCGAAGCCATCTTCATTGTCGTTACCACTTGTTGCTTCAAGTCCAAATGGAACAGGAAGCTGGACCTCATTAAACTCCTCATCGCCCATTTCCACTTTTCTTAGGCCTTGATTGGTCATATTGCACGCAGGCACACGTTCGATGCTAATTAGCGAATTTTGTTTATATATTTGTCTTATCGTTATTTTAAAGTCAATCAAACGACTTGGTCGTTTCAATCGTTAGCGATTTTATGCCGAACTCAATTCGAATTTAATCTGGAATTGTAATCTTTAAAGTAAATAGATTATCGTAAAATTGGTTTTAGGATCGAAAATTTAATCACGAAAATGAAACCAAAATTTTCAAATCAAATCGATAACAGATTTTAAAAAATATGTCATCCTTAAAAAACTAGATAAATAGTCAGATATACCAGCTGAGAAATGAGATACACAACACAACTGAACTGAAACTGGAGAAAGATCGAGAACAAGGCAGAAATTTTGTCAATTGCAATGCATACCTAAAAACAAAAGTTAAGACTAAAGTACTCCCACCCACGCAGTATAATGAATGGTTGTGAGGATTAACCCTTTTGGCTTCTTTACATTCAGTCTTGTGTAAATTCAGTACACTCTGCTCATCTTGCATCTTAAGAAACTAGTCAAATTCATATAAATTTCTCTAAACAAGCGTATGGGGGATTATCCCAATCTGCTCGAGCAAAACTTGATATAACTAAATGCACATCGAAGGCTGATCGAATTGTATCATATGTTGAAGTCAATGTCCAAACTCAAATTTGTGGAATTCCAGAGACAAAGATCAAGTTGAGTCTTCATATTTTTGGTCGCTAAGTCATGATGATACATCAAAGTTTACATGCCATATCTATATCAGCTACAGAAGAACGAAGCTCTCATGACATCTACGTTGAATATTTTTAATCTGCGAAACTAACAATCATTTTAATATCCGTCTGCACATTTTGTTCCCAGTAAATATTAATACTCCATTCTCGTATAGAAAATCAGTTATACCAAGAAAAAAATCGAATTCAACTATATTTAATTCTACTTATTAACAACAGAATAAATTTGTAAAAATGTTACTGTTTTTTAATATTTGTGCAAGTAATTTTAATTTAATTATTTTGCCACTTTATTTGATGAGAGTTTTTATCAATGTATTAAATATTTTTAGAATTAAATCTATTTTCAAACGGAATATTCGAGCTCACATGAAGCAATTATTGCTTTTACATTTTTTATAAACTTTGAAATATTTTGTTATACAACATCAGCAAGTATTCGCGTAGGAATAATGTTTAAATAAAATTGCAGTGGTTCCTTAATGATTAGAATTTAATTAATTAAATGTCAAGTGTTCAATCAAGCGTCCACATATGGATTAAAAAAGAACAAACGTTGTTACATGATTACTATTCCATCGGGTTTATATTAATGAAAACTTATACTTTGAGGTTCATTCTCGTAGCCAATGCTTATTAATTCATCTCGCATTTTAGGTAATTTGCCAAATATTCAGAGTTCCAAATAATTGTGGATATTATGTTTTGGTTTTCCAACCAAATAAGCTGTTGGTCGGATGGAACGAAATTCCAATTCTAAAACATGCTAGCTCTGATTGCGGTTCTGAAAATTATTATAAAACAAAATAAAAAAGGATGTACACAAACGTTTTCTAAACTCAAAGTCGTGAAAATTTTAATGATTATTTTTAGCATACATACTTTAGACTATCGTCAACACTGCCATTGATGACAAATAGCTACCATAGTTGGTATTATGATGAGATTGGTGAAATTTTTATGGATCCATTGATTTAGGGTGGGTGGGTGTATCTGTGAGAAAATTAATGTAACAATTGAAATTGCATTTTTTTAACGTAGAAGATTGCTCAATAAATGACGGACATATAAATCAATTATAAAGTTTTAATCTACTTTTTCTTTTTCGTTCAATCTACAAACGTAGCTTTGCTTTCCATATCAAACTTATAAAAATTTACCGGGGTAAATGTATAGTTATTTGTAACCGAGATCAATACTGATATGTTCATCATGGCATAAGTGAATATTTTCTTACAAATAATTAAAGTGGCTGTGACCTTCTGAAACATTGAAGCGTTTGTGCCGAACTTTATATGGAAATGTATTATCACCACCTCTGCATTTTACAGGTTGTAGTAGAACAATAAGTCACCCAAAATTTACGATCAAAGTACAAAAAGGTCACTTTTCTAGTATGCATACAAACTCACTAGTCCGATATATGAACATCTTGTGTGGAAACTTCGTAAACAGCAAAACAGTTTATCGTAAAGTCTGATAAAATGAAGTTTTCGTATAATCTTCTCCTCACGCTCGTAACGTTGGCTAAATTTAATAAAAATAATTGTTTCGAGTTGCACAATTTAGAAAACATTTAAAGAACGTTGCCCCAAACTCAATGCTATTACAGCGTTCGTTCTTCCCGTCTTTGTTTCTTCCCACTTAACGCATATGTGTTACCTCTCCTGATTAACCGAATTCTAAACTTATTGTTTCAGTATTCGGGATTTCCTCAATAGATATCATTGCACTTGTTTACTAGCTACTTCATCAGAAAAACTGATTAAATTCTCTACCTCAACATTTTTTATTCTAATGATGGCAGTATTTTCTTGTGGATTTCCAGATCATTGCGCAAAAACTATGTTACGTGAATATAAACAGACAATACTGTTTGTATACACGTGGTTTTCATTTTTAAGGAATTCCACATAATAAGCTTTTACATAATTAAGATTGTTATGTTATCTCTTTAATCGTAAACAACATACAACTAATTGTATGTGACTGGAAACTGTGTTAAAATAATGTACACAAAAAAATATATTCACGCCAGGAGCAATCAATGGAATATAATAAGTATAACGCCGCAAAGCATATCAATAGAATGATATCTAATCACACAAGAATAAAATCTTCCCACATTATAAACCCGTATCAAAATCCTGTACAAAGTATTTCTGTATCCTGTACTACCAAAAACATAGCTTATCTGAAATGATGATAGAGTACAATTCTAATAGTTATGCATACATTGTTCGATGTACCAAAATAATATGTATAATTTTTTTCTCACTAAAATTCAATCAGATAAATCTGCTAACTGACCACCTCCAAATAATCTTCCACATTTACAGAATAATCATTCATTATAAACTCAAAAATTAGTTTTCTTGTTTTTACAGATCACAAATTTTGCCCTCGTAAAACAGAGCAATGTTCTAAGGATAAGTTGTCTGGAACAGGTTCCTTGTTCACCAGCATAAACATGAAAACGGGTCATTACTACCATAAAAACAAGTCATTGTTATACCATGCGTGTAAATTACTGTTTACTTCATGTAAGGATGAGGAATATGTTACATTATTAGATAAATGGCTTCATTTTTGATTGATGGAAAAATGATACTGTTTTTGAGAGGTATTTCCTATTTGTGTGTAAAATAATTATATGTGTACGTGTAGGCGTATTTTGGCGGTGTACGTTTAGGTATTGCATAAAAATGTATGAAATAATCTGGAATTTCGCAGCATATCGGCACCACACACAAAAAATTTAAGATCGATGATAATCGTACATCACCTTATTCTTCAATACAAGATACATTGATCCTATCAGTTTAAAAAGAGGTTTTATAATTGACGGTTATACAAACTGTATTTATGTAACAAAGTCTCATATATTCATATCCTCAATCGGATAAGTAAACAGTTCCTCAAAAGTTATAAATGTATTTATTTTAAAGAATAAAAATCTTACATTTTTTCTTTTGACTGGTCAGTTGGCAGGTAAAGTGATGTCGAGTATCATTGACCAAATAATATTCTCTCTGTGATAGTGATGTGTATACGGGTATAGTAAATAAATAGATATTTTTAAAAATGAAACGTTTATCGAATATGGATTTTCGGTGTAAATTAAAGCCGTTTGGGGCATTTAGTCATATTAGTTGTTTAACAGTATTTTTAAGTGTGATTTGTGTACTAGTTTTGTTACCGACATCAACGTCGATATCCTTTCACTTAGGTTATTGTCCAAGAGTGTATGGTGTTAATAATTTTAATATGACAAAGGTAATAAAAATTATAATTTATTTGTAAAAATTATATTAAGAATTAATTGTCATATTTTGAGTTTGATTTAATTAATAGACTAAATTCCAATTCAGTTTTTAGGAAAATGGTACGAAGCGGAAGGATATAACTTTTTCTGGGAGAGAACATTTGCTTGTGTAAAAAAACTAAAATTAAATTAAACTTTAAAAAAACTTGTTAATTTCCTAATTAAAAATTATTTATTCAAATTTTTATTAATCAATTTCAGACAAATGAAGACTTTTATAGAAAAGATGATGGAACTTATACGAAAGTTATAAATTTCTTTGAAAAAATGTAAGTGTCTTTCGATGAACCTCTGAGATGATGGACATTGTCACGAAAAAAACATTCACGCTCTAATTAAAAACTATATATTTATATAACTCGTAAGAAATACAGTATCCCTGGATGGATGAAATTTGTTAGAGGGGAAAATGTGGCAGACTTTGTTTTGTATCCACTAGTAACAGTATTTACTCCGATTCCATGTAAGCATAATTTATTTTCTTAAAATTGATAGTTAAAAATTTGAAAACGTAACTTAATTGAGTACATACTTTTTAAAATACTAACAGTTAAATGGATATATCCATATAAGATTGTGGATACAGATTACACTAGCTACGCAATAGAATATTCTTGTCGCCAGTTTGGCTTTTCTAATTTGCGTAAGTAGAAAATTTCCTCTTCAGTTTATAATACTGATACAAATAATTAATAATAATATGATTTTATTTTTTGTGTTTTAGAACAAATATGGGTTATCACAAGAAACCAAACTTATACAAGTGACCTTAAGAAACGGGTACGGAATAAGATCTTATCACTTGGGTTGGATGTCACTCGACTTAGAAAACGAGAACAAAATAGCTGTCCAGAGGACTTTTAGTCAATTCATTATACAAATTATGTAATATCCTATTTTTAAATGGTGTTAACGACTGATTGATTGACAAGCCTAAGTAAATAAAAAATATTTAAGCTCTATTGAGACTTCAGGTGTACGACACAGTGCATTAATTTAAATAATTAGATGATACGCTGATGTGATTATTTTGGCCAGTTGCTAATTATAAATAATAAACAATCGGTTAATTTCCCAACCAATAACTAAAGTTGGTTTGTGATTCATTAATAGTTTGTGCATTTGAATCCTTTTCTCTGATCATTTTTCATATTTGTTTCCATAAATGTACCTCAAATTTCGTTTCGTAGCCATTATGTATGCAATGTTCTTCTTCCAGACAAATGCACTGTCTCTATTTCCAATTCAATGAATCTCTACAAGAAAAAAATTCTAATAATAACACACTTCACAGTTAACACTTGTTGCATTTATCATTTTTTTGGACGTCTGCTTTACAAGCTTTATAATCTAGCTCTCTTGTTAAGTTCCGGTTGGAAATGCAGCATCAAAAAACCCTTCAGAAGTCAAAGTAGAGCCTAAATAAGACAAAAAGTGATTAATTAGAGTAATTTAAGCTCAAACCGTTATTTTTCGGGTTCCCTCTTTATTCTTTCATTGTAAATCTTCTCCTTTTTTAAAGCAGCAAGTCGGTCTCCATAAAAGGAATAGGTCTTCAGTTGTCGAACATTAACCTATACAAAAATGTTTCATTTTATTTAAAATATTCATGTAAAATATTGATGTTATTATAATTTACGTTTCGTGAATTATTTTGTTTAGTGTCACGTACGATCTTATAAGGAAATCTTCTTTCCACAGCTGCCAAGATTGTTATCATCTTCAATATTCTATTTATCTTGTTTAAAATCTTTTTACCTTATTTTATGCTGACCGAACATATTTGATGCTACTTCCCCTAAAAATCTTTCGATTATCCAAAAAAAAATCCTCTTATTTTCCCTCAACACTAAATATCTTACAAGCTGCTCACAATTATCACAAACACTGATTAAATCTACAACCTCATTATTTGGACACCTTTTAAAGAATATTTATATATTCTTTTGGTTAAACCACAAAAGAACAATCATAAAGAGATTCATGTGAAACCTCTTCTTTGTCATTTAAACATTGATTCAAATTACCAGCTGGATGTTAACCTGGTCTTGAAATTCCAAAAATTCAACATATTAAGCATACTCATAATGAATATTAATGTATTATCTTTTCCATCTTAAATAAATTCAATTAACACATCTTTAATTATATGTGATCATGACTCATGGCTTAAGTGCTAAACCAACGTTAATAGCAAAACGTAATATTTACGCTAAAAGCAGTTTAAATGAACATTATTGCTGTTAACACTACAGTAGTTTATGTAGCAGCTGAATACAATAGCATCATGGGATAATTTACTCCCACGGAAATAATTTTTATAAAAAAAACTTAATACACAATATGCTTCTACCATATGGTGTGAGTACAATGCCAACATACAAAAAATATTACAATGGCTAATAACTATGCCAACTTTGTTTAACGCTGTAACCAGTTTTTTGTGCTCACTCATGCATCATATCTCAAGCATGTTTCTTAGATAATTTTGTAACTGACCATTTTCATATACATATTTGAATAGTACCTGATATTTTACATTAATATCAGTCACATTTACATTCACATATATATTGGAACAATGAAAATATTCCCATTAAAATATCGTTTCATTATTTTCAAGAACTACTTTGTTGGAACATGTTTTCAGTTCACCTGCTGATTATAAACTCTCCATTATAAGATAATGAATCGTTTCAATGTGGATAAATAGAGTACATTATAGATTAATTAATTAAATGTCTTTTTCATTATACTACACATGCTACTAGTTTAAAATGCACTTCCCATTTTATTTATTGGCTATTTTCCTGCATTTATGCAAATATATTAAATTGATGGTGTGGAATTTACTACCTGCCTACTAGATACCATAAATATCAATCGGTTTCTTAGAAACATTGTTTTAATCAGATAAAATATATAAAATGAGGTTCTACGGATCAGACGATTTCCAACTAATAAAATAAAACTAGTTCCTTATACCAACCAGCTAAACCAATAAAGAGATTTTAGATTCTTTTGTCTAAAGAATGATCAATTTAATAATTAGAATAAAAATTAGCGCACTCATCTGATTTACGCTCAGTTTTTTTCAGACTATGTCGAGTACCGTTGAACAAATATATTTCTGTGTGATTTGTGCTAAAAGCAAATTTTTAATGGCCCGAAAATGAAACGTTCCACAAATAAACGTTTCGGATTTAATTTCTTAACTTTGAAGACATTTAGTCATCCGAATTATTTAATTTTGTGTTCAACTCTAGTTACTTTACTTGCATTGTTACCAACGTCGTTGGGTCACTCGTTTGGTTTAGGATTTTGTCCACGTGTGTTCGGTCAGTCAAACTTTAACATGACAAAGGTAAACAAATATCATCATTTTTATAACTAAAAATATTTACAAGTATGGAAGAGTACAAGTATCTGATAAAGTAGTTTTGATCAAATCTAGTTCATGGGAAGGTGGTACGAAGTGGAAGGGTATGACTTTATTGCAGAGATTTCATTGGCTTGTGTAAGTTAAATTTTCAATGATAAATTATCCAATAAAATATAAAAAAGCAAATTATTCGGTTCAATTATCTCCAATTATTACCATGCTAATTTTAAATCTCGTTTTAGACATATGAAGACTTTTATGATAACAATGATGGAACATATACGAAAG
>JAQFZH010004641.1:0-11682 GCA_034695485.1 Entomobrya nivalis
CAGAGCCTATTCTATTGCTTGGTACTATCTGGAAACTTCCCGAAGTACAGCCTTAGAACAAAATGCAAATTTTACGTTCGAATACATGATTATTAGGGACAACACAATTTAGAATTCCATTAATGATATGTTTTGGACAGTGTTCCGAGATGGTATTTACAAGGTGGGAATTATAGTGGGAAATAATGGGAAATAATGCCCAGCAAAATCTTCTGCTTTTTGTGGGAAGTGGAAAATATGGGAAATACAAATCTCATCGCTTAAAAGCTAAGCATAATCATTTTAAAAGTACCCAAATGCTCTAAACGTTGTTCGTTAATCAGAGGAAAACGTTATTCAAGAATAAGTATTGGTGACAAAGATTTTTACTTTAGGGTACAAATATAACGTGTATCACATGCAGTGGTGGAGATAAAATACATAAACACAAAAATGAAAAAATCCAGTGTGTTGCTTCAATGAGCTAGTATCTTACTAAAGATTCAATGTAAAGGCGTTCTGAAGCTGTAGAAGCTCAAAAATCATAAAAACAGACATATTCTTGAATTTCCCAGTTTACTTCCCATTTACCATAAATTCCCGGTATTTCCCATTATTTCCCACCTGGGAAGCATTTCGGCTATTCGAAGTGGGAAATAGGGAACACTGGTTTTGGACAATCTAAATAGAACACTTGTTTCAAATTGATCATTTCAAAAATACTTTTACTTTTTGTATCATTGTAAATGTAATGTAATTGTGGTTAATTAAGCCCACGATAGATTTTTTCGCTTTTTTACTCTTAATTGCAGAATAATTTGAACTTTCCGAATAAGACTGCAAATATTTTCCATATTTTAAAAAAATGATTGAAAAAGTCCATAAAAAACACAGCTTTAAACTATTTCCGGAGTCAATTTATAAGATGGAAAATTTCTGCGACCATGTTCTGAAAGTCCAAAATCTTTATCTTTCGAATTTGCTCAGACATAGTTCTTGTTTAAGTATAGTTAAATAACTTGCTTAAATTAGGCAATTAGTTGCATACTACAAAGATCAAAGATCGAATTCGATATTACGAGTTAAAGATCAAATTCAATGTAACAAATTCAAGACTGCTTCTGTATGAATTCAAGGATAAACTTTTGCAAAAATTCCAAGATTATTTTGGTTAACTGAATATTCAAAAGACAAAAAATACGACAGATTTTATCGTTAATTGAAGGTATTAGTATTCGTATATTTTTGAAATGGCCAGTTTTTTATGATTACGAAAAGATGTGAATTTTACTGTAGAAGTAAAAGTACTCTTTGAAATGATCAATTTGAAACAAGTGTTCTATTTAGATTGTCCAAAACATATCATTAATGGAATTCTAAATTTTGTTGTCCCTAATAATCATCTATTCGAACGTAAAATTTGGATTTTGTTCTAAGGCTGTACTTCGGGAAGTTTCCAGTTAGTACCAAGCAATAGAATAGGCTCTGATCATTTTTAATGACATATTACATTGCCATGCAATAAAACTTTGCTTAGAAAAGTTCATGACACTTGTAAACTTTATTTTTTGGGGGAAAGGGTATTGGGGGGTAATGTTACTAGGGGGGAAGTGTTTTGGGGGGATATGGCTTGGGTGGGAAGTGTATTGGGGGGCTTTGAATTAGGGGGAAAGTGGTTTTGGGGGAATAGGTCACTTGGGGGGAGAGGGCTTGGGGGAATGGGCCGCGACCCGTTTTGGACACTTAACGAAATGTTTGGTTTAAGCTGTAATCATAAAGGTCCATGTTCAAAGTTTTAAAATTGGTGTTTCACTTTGACGGTTAGTGATATCATTCTATTCCACTATAAATGTATAAACGCCTTAGCTGATAAGGGTCTCAAAGTTTATCTTCAACGGTAGATGCAAAGTCAGTTTGTTTAATTTGTTCGAAAGACGTGCAAATGCCATTTAACAATATGACCTCTTGTAATTTTTTTTAAACCTGATAAGGCTTTCCTAATCATTAAATGTGTCATACGCCCGTTTGGCATAAATTTTTTTGGCAACATTCCGCACACATGCAGTAACAGCGAGCTTCCAATCCAAACTACATGAACGCATCCTAGCACAATAAAAATTATTAAGGAGTCCAACTAATGGAAAAATAACGTCAACTACGTTTGCAATGCATGTATAAATAATTATGAATGTATTTCAACGACGACGTTTTATAATTTATTTAAAGTTTTGTGTCAACGCGAATTTTCCAAGAAATGGTACAAGAATTTTACAATTTAAACCCCAGGTTTCAATACGAACATTTTACTACATTATTTATTTTTATTTGAGATTTCTTCAATTTAAGTGAAGTTACGACATTTTTGTACAAACTGTATTTGGTACATATTAGACCTGATTTAGTTACCACTTAATTTGTATTTAGGCAGTAAACATGGTTTCGACTTTCATTCCGATCCTCCTAAATTACCCTAAACAATCATATATAATTTCAAATATTTAAATATTCAACGTTAAAAAAATAACACATACTTTCGAAATTCTATTACTGTTATACCTACGTTATTATTGCCGTTGCCATTATGGTTGTTTTTATAATTGCCCAAATTTTCGAAATTCCAGAACTTAAAGTTTAGCTGAAATTCACCAAAGAATAGTATCGATCATAAATTAAAAACCAAAGAACCGTTTCAACTCAATTTTTTTGATAAACGAACCTGTTCGGTGCCAATTTTAGGGGCCTTCGAATCCTTCTCAGAACTTTGTGACGCCACTTCTTCTTTTACCTTTTTGCCATCTTTTATTCTGGATTTAGGAACGTATTCTTCAGACGACTTATCTTTCCTTCTTGACTTGTCGTCTTCGTCTTTTGACTTTTTACCATTTTTAGATTTGGATTTTGGAACGTATTCTTCAGACGACTCTCGGTTTCTTGATGACTTAGGTGATTTTAAGGATTCAGATCCTTTTCTGGTTTTCGATTTGGAGACAAATGTCTCAGGCGAGTCGTTTCGTTGTTTTGATCTGGACGACGTTCCTTTGACACGAGACTTGGATTTAGTAAGCTCTTCCGCAGAATCGTCTCGATGACGTGAACTTGATTTTTCCTTAGATGAACGACGAGCCGATACCACGTGTATCACAAACACAAGTAAAAAGAAGACCAGCAAAGGTCTCATGATGGTCTAATGATTTTATTTTGGTACAGAATTTTATACACACGTCTGCATACTAGATACAAGTAATACGTTTACATTATCGTCGACATTTCATGGCATTTAAGCGGCTCTTTGTTGTATAATAACACATTAGATGGCTTGATACAATGGTAGTTCAAAAACAATAAGGTCGTTAAATGATAACACTATCTCATTTGAGTTATTAGTAATTGCGTCAGCTAGGTAACTTTGTTACGAATCGTCAAAATATATGAACCTTATCCATTTGTCGTTTAACATCTTTCCAGCAAATTTTTTATCGACTCGAATAGTTCGCCCCTACTTGGAAATTTGCTTGCCGTGGGTTGCAATGCAATTTTTTTTGCAAGATCTTGAATTGACTTTTCAGACGTGCTTATTTGAAATTTTTAACCTTGCCTTCTTGCAACTTTAGAATTTAATCCAAAATTTCCTTTTTTGACAATGATTACCATTGTATTTGGAGTCATACAACAGTATTTTTAAAATTCATAATTCTCGAATTTTAATTTCCCTATTGAATAGGCGGGCGGTTATGCTGTATGAATATAGTACGTTATATTTACTCGAAAAATTGTGATGTTGCCTGTAGTTCGTTACAAAACCATATAATCATAAATTATTCACAATCTTTGCATTTTGAAGCTGAGTCTTACAAGCCATATTCCATGTTTAAGTGAAGCTTTTAAAAGTAAATATTCTTTGGATCGACTGATATGTTTTTTTGAAATTTATTAAATTTTTATTTCTCTACAGAATTTATATTTTCTCAGGTGTTTATTTAAAAAATTGTCTCATTGGCTTTCCACGTGTTTTAATTTTTTGAAACAGGGTTTGGCGCGGCTTGTCCCTACACAAAAATACAAAATTATAAATACGAACATGCAACCATTATATTGGTATAATCCACATATTTGTAAAACTCACGTTATTTTGATAGTTGGCAAGATTTTTAAAATTCCAGAATTGAAAGTTTAGCTAAAACACACCAATAAAATAAAATATATATTTTTTCATTAAATCTCCACTAAAATACCTTCGCATTAAAATTAGATAGATTATACCAACCTGTTCCGTATTAACTGGAGCATCTTCCTTCAAATCTTTTTCTGGATCTTTTGGCAAGTCATCTTCCTTCGATTTTCGGTCACTTTTACGATCATCCTTTTTTCTCGATTTTGAAGTGTATTCCTCAAGAGACCCATCTCTCAGTCTTGACGAAGACGATGAGGATTTCGATGAATATTTACTCCCACTGCTTCGGTATTTTGATTTGGGAACGTATTCCTCAGGCGAATCGTTTCGATATCTTGATTTTGTAGACTTTTCTCCAAGTCGAGATGATTTCGGTCTGACAACTTCTTCTGGAGAGTCATCATCCCTACTTCTTGAGTTTGTAGTTCTTTCTCTATATTTACTTTCTGAAACATACTCCCTGGATGTATGACGTGCGTATATCTCTAATTCTAAGAACACTACTAAAAGGATGACCAACAAAGGTCGCATGGTGATCTAACCGATTTTCTATTTTGGTTTGTAGGGAATCCTCGTCTTAAAATATTAATAAATAGCGAGACATGACATGACACGGTAAAGTATTTAAGCGGTTCTTTGTTGCAATTTAACACATTAGATTAGGTAACAAATGACAATAAGGTCGTTAACTAAATACAATAATTTTTTACGAGATTTGTCGATAAACTTGACAATTTATTATTTCCTTCTTCCGTTAAAAAATAAGTTCTTGTTACGTAATGCAATACGAATTCTATTCACGCATGTGTTTCCAAATATGACGTATATTTGATCCATCACAATTTTATTATGAGTCATAATTAGTTTAAAAAAGTGTGTTTGAGAATTCGCTGTAATCATATTCATGGTTTAAAAATAAAACTATTAAAGGAGTCGTTGGTAAGGTTAAATTACTCATTCGTTTTTTCGTATAGCATAGCAAGAGTGAAAGATAACCTTGGAGATTCGGTCGGGATAAACAATGCATTTATTAGGATGTTAAAAATAACAGTGAACAATAAAAATCAAACCATAAAAATTACATGATATTTTCGTCTGCTAGAATGGCATTGGCTTTTGTAGAGTATATCGAGGCTTTTAAGCATGTTTATATCCTTAAGCTTGGGTAAGCTTGTGCATAAATTATGGTGTTAAAAGGATCTTCTGTGTGTCTGTCAATTAGCATAATTAAATGCTTGGGAATGCTCGACTTTTTAATTATATATTCCTGTGAAAATCTTCTGCGATAATTCAAATTTAACCGAAATATCTGAAACTCTGACGTTCAAATAATTCAATGTTTGGGGCACTATGATATTATTATGCATGGATGTTGGCAATGAAAAATTCTAATTTATTTTTTCTATATTTATTTTTTATATTAATTTTTTTTTTTAATTACAGTATTCTTCAATCAAATTTGGGTTAAAGCTTTGTTAGTCGTTTAGCACTTGACAGCGTCAATGTGTTACTTCGTTGAAATGTATTTTTGGGTCAATTTAGCAAATTTTGTGATAGTTTGAAATTTGGTCAAAATATTGGATTTATAATACCATCGTAACAAATATAAATAAAGTAGTGAAATCGGAATGTTTTGAAATCTTACGTTGTGATTCAGGATAGTTTAATTTTTTAAAGGCATTTACCTATTTCGTTTTAAACTTATTTTTGACTAGAGCTTGAGCAACGAAGAATTATTGTGACGGCGCTTTGATAACTAATACAAAGAGCAATTATCGTTCTGAATGGTTCAAGTGTGATAGACCCATCGTCTGACTATCGCCATTTGCTTTTTCATCTGTAGCAACCTCATATAAAGACGCGTATATATACGTAAATAAATAAATATTTCAAAGAAACATGAGGCTACTATCCGGTCTCGTATTGCTTGTGCTAATTGAGCTAGCATTATCCGCACCTAAATCCAAATCCAGACATAGAGAAGATTCTTCTGAAGAACTGATTTCTAAATCAAAAGCCAGATCAAGGGCATCTTCAAGGCGCCGAGATGATTCATCGGAGGAATTAGTTAAAAAACCTAAAGCTTCAAGGCAACGAGACGATTCAGCAGAAGAATTAGTGAGAAAACCGAAGCCAAGAAAGGATGATGATGCTGAGGAAACAAAGAAGACGTTGGTAGGCAAAAAAGAAAAACCAGCTGGTGTGAAGAACAACGAACAGGTAAGCTAATGTTAATTATAAATTAGTCAGAAAAAAAAGTTTTTGATGGGAAGCTTAGATTTTAAAAAGGTTATTTATTTATGGGTTTTAGTTAAACTTTGAATTTTGGAATTTCAATAATTTGGCAAAATACAATAACGTAAGTGACAAACCAATATATTTTAAATTCGGGTAAATAAATTTATATTTGGAAAATGGCAATCAGAAATTGGAATATGACAATTAGAAATTCTAAATTAAATTATTTTTATTGAATATTTTAGAATGGCGGGAGGTAAATCTAAGCAAGTACAAATAACAAACTGGACATCTCAGGACAAAGAAGAAGAAGCAAATTCCCTGAAATATTTACAATTACCATAAAGTTTTGGAAATCTCGTTCGAATTAGTGTATTTTTTCAAAATTCGCTATCAAATTGCATTGCAAATTAATAAAAAGCTAAAAGTAAAATATGATATCAAATTGAATCGGAAAAAAGAAAATTATGAATAGTTAAAAATCGATGCTTTATTGCATCAAAATTAAACACAATGTGAGTACTTTCAAAATTGTAAATCAAACTGCATTTCAATAGAGTAAATTATGAATACATTTTGAAATTTGAATTTGAAATACATTCACATTTGTTAAATTATAAAACTTTTTCAAAAATCTATTGGAAATTAAAGTATTTTTTAATAAATTGTGCATCAAGTTTCACTGTTATGGTAGCAGTTAACATTTTTATGGTCACTAAAAACTAAAAAACTATGTGGATTTGAAAGAATTTATTTAATTTTGAAACTTTTTTTACCAAATAATTACAAAAAATTATTAGTCTTTAAATATGTTCGCTGGTTTTATTTACATTTAGCATCTTTTCTTCAAATTATTAACGCAATTTTGTACAATTCTGAAATTCCTTTGGTATTTGAGATTAATTCTGCGAATAAAATAAATAAGTAAAATAAATTGTTTAAATGACTTATTTTAAAACATGTGTATTTTATGCTACTTACGTTTTTATAGTTGACTAAATTTTCAAAATTCCAAAATTTAAAGTTGAGCTAAAAAATTAAATTTAAATTTGATTTATTAAAAAAAATTATTATTAAAGATTTATTCAACTGCTTTAAAACATTTACCTGTTCCATATTTTGGGCATCCGGTGCCTTTGTTTTTAAATTATCTTCTGGGTCTGGTTTCGCAGGAAGTTTTTCCACTTGTTTAGACCTTGAAGGTTTAACTTCATCTCGATACTTAGACTTTGGAACATACTCTTCACTTGATTTTCCCCTACGTCTCGATTTCGAATATTTTTCTCCACTTCGGTATTTAGATTTTGAAACACGTTCTTCTCTAGAGTCATCGCGACTTCGTGATGATTTGGAATACGATTCGTCCTTGTATTTGGATTTCGGGACAAGGGATTCCCTCGAGTCATCGCGATGTCTAACTTTGGAATACGATTCGTCTTTGTATTTTGATTTTGGATCAAGGGATTCCCGTGAGTCATCGCGACGTCTGGATTTCGAAGAGGATTTTGATTTAGGAACGTATTCCTCAGAAGATTTTGCTGACTTGGCTTTATAGTTTTCTATTGACGTATCTCGATATTTTGATTTTGAATCGGATTCCTTTTGGGATAAAACCAATTCAACAAAAAATAGTAGCAGTAAACCGATTATAAATCTCATTTCAGCTTGTTTTGTAGACCACGAAATTACAATCAGATTAACAACTGTACTAACTAAAGTCAAATGACAATGTATAAAATATTATTGCGGAAGAGTTTATCTCTTTGTTGGTAACGCAGTAGATAGCAATGACTGTAGCGACGTATATAACTTTTTATTGTATCAGGCCATAAGCTATTGTACGTCAGAAGATTATTTTACTACACATTCCTAATGGTAACTGTTGTAAAACAAGTCAATTATGATCTTTGATATTTCTGCGGTTCGTTGAGTTGTGGCGATGCGATATAAATTTGACATTCTAGTTAAGTTTTTTTCAAAGATTTAATGCTATAAAACACAGAACATAAATAAATCATTTTAAAATCAAATATGGTTACATTCTCTTCACTTGAAACATAGGTATAATATAAAAATATGTACGACCTTGATTGGAAAAAATGGTTGTTGGCATAACAACGGTGATAAATTTGTGTCACTGAACTCGATAGATAGAAAATGTAAATAGCTATAAATGTGATATTGCATATTTCTATATTATGTCGTTAATTTAATTTTTACAAAACAATAGCTGGGTACAAGATCAAATTTCCAACAAAAATGTTTTCGTAAAATATATGTGTGCTGTATGCAATTCTTACTGTTTTTAATGGAAAGGTTATCTAATTACTATACAAAATAAATTCCCCCGACTTGTTTGAACACTGCATTAGAGTAACACATAAGCCAGTTTCTTATTGTTAGTTACGAGTACGAGTTATTGCGTCTACCTTAATTTTAAAGACATAAAGGTGTAGTGATTTTCCTATTTTTTTGCTTATCTAAGAGATCCAGGTTCGACCTATGGCAGATGCTAAGAGAGTTTTTGATTTTACAAGATTTAATTACATTTTGCAAAACGAAACTAGAGTCAAATTAAGTAGCCTCGAATTCGATTGATTGCAATGTTTCGTAGAGTTTGTATTAAAAAAGTTAGCATATAGTTTTAAAGTGTACATTATTGTTATTTAATACTAAAACGATTGTGTTTCAATTTAAAAAAAATGAACATCATAAAATAATAAACTAGTTAAATAGTTTAATACTTCGTTTTTTTATTTGACCGTATTAGAATTAATCGGAAAGCAATTTTTTCTCTTTTTTCCAAAAAAATCATGATGATTATTGATTCTGTATAACAATAAAACAATTAATTATGAAATATGTCAAGCAATTGAAATGATCAATAATTTATTAAGTGAACAATATTTAAAGTCATACTTACGTTTTTGTAGGCAAACAAATTATTGAAATTGAAGAATTCAAAATTCATCTAAAACATATACAAAAGCATATTTGTACTTGTGAAAATCAACTTGACTTTGAACTCACTGCTTGGTTTTATTGACCTTACCTGCTTTACATTTTTCCCACCTGGTTTACTCTGTTTCAACTGTTCTTCTTGATGTTTTGCTCTAGTAGAAGATTCTTCCCGATACTTTGGTCGTCGAACCAACTCTTCATGTGGCTCACCTCTGTATTTTGACCTTGGAATGTATTTCTCTCGATATTTCGATTTTGATTTATGCTCCTCCGAAGAACTATCTTGTTTACGTAGCGATTTTGATCGAAACTCTTTTGGGAGATGCTTTGATTTTTTAATATATTTCTCAGACGACTCGTCACGATGTTTTGGTTTAATTATATTATCCTCTGAAGAACTTTTCTTATGTTTGGCTTGCGACAGAAATTCACTGGGATTCTTGGAATTTTTCGCATACTTTTCAGATGACTCTTCTCGATGGTTTAGTTTAGAAATATACTCTTCAAAGGAACTATCCTTGTGTTGTGGTTTGATTGATGTTCACTGGAGTAATTGAACTTCCGTAAATAGTTTTCGGATGACTCATCTCGATGTTTTGGTTTGTAGGGAGATTTTAATCGATATTCTGAGGACAACTCCTTTGAGATGTCTTCTCGATTATTAAGAGATGACCTTCTTGAAGATTCGCCCCGAGATTTGGAAAAATATTCCGTTGATGAATATTTTTCCGATTGGACCAACTCCACAACAAAAAGTAACGTAAACACAGAAAGAAGATGCATGATTATTTGGTAGTGTCAAAGTTGTTTTTGACTCTGAAACGAACAAACGTATTGTGTATGTAAGCTGTGTCTACAAAATACTATGATTGACTTTGACCTTGCCCTTCCAATATATTAGATCAAACAATAACAAAAACGTCAATATTTAACAGATAAAATTATCTGCCGAATTGTACTACGTTAAATACGCTAGCTTGCTTACATGCATATAAGATTAGTGACATAAAATTTTGTAAGCAAGACCGTATCACTCTGTGTGCGGTATGTGCCGTCATTTACGTGATACAAACGTCCTAGTTATAGAATAGTCTAGAGTCAAAACTTATATTTATTCTTAGTTCTACAACAAATTAGTTGGCGATTAGCTATTATTCAGTAAATTACCTAATAATTACCACAAATGTAAGCAAGGCTGTTCGGTAACATGCACATTAGGAGCACCCGCCCCGGAATAAAGGCTTTAGCAACAGCTAAGCACAAGCTGCTCATATACGTATACGTGCAGTGCTACGAGCTAGCATCGCGCAGTAGCCTAGATTCCGGGGCGGGTGCTCCTAATGTTCATGCTACCGAACAGCCTTGCATGTAAGCAAACAGTGAGATTTGTTAAGTTCCATAAGATGTTAGGTAATAATAAATCATTAATATAAATACGCCACTACACTACGCCTACCGCAACATATTTTAGACAACGTAATTTGTAATCTTGTTTAAGTTTTACCACGATATTCTTCAATTTTCTTTCCTTTACAACAAGTACAATTTAAAATAATCTAAAAGGCAATAAATTTTATCTAAAATATTCATACACTACACTATAGCAAATGCTTCATGTCTTTTATTGATTTACTTCCTAAAGCAGTGTCCTGTTTTTGGTACATGTAGATCAAGTAGTAGTCCCAGTTACGTTCTCACTAAGTATCACATTTGCTATCTCATTTTCAAGCAATTGGTAGAGTTGTGATGCCTGGTTCAAGCATCATCACAGTAACTAGGGACATAAAATGATGAACACCACAGCTACTACAATCGTATTCATTCACATAGCCTGATTAGCTCAAGTTGAAGAGAGCCAAGCTAGAAACTTTGGAGAATCAGTTTCAAACTTGCATCAGGCCATTTACTGGATTTTCCTACACTATATATCCCTAAATATTTTTTGAGATATCCATTTTTCGTTAATTAACAAATTTTTACAGATACATGAATTTGGATATTTACTTTAGTTTTTTAAAACTTTTATTGCTATCGGTTCATTATACAGTACCATTTGTCACATAGTTCTTTGGCGAAGTCATTTTTACCGATCGTCGTCTAAGCAGCCAGTTTACGGATTCTATTTTCACTTTGGATAAAATCAAGTTTGTTTTGTAATCAACGAATGTATTATCTCTCCAGTCACGTTTGGAATGTCACTAAGTTATGCTGCTGTAGCGCTTTGTCAGTTTTTACCTTTTGTTGCTATCGGTTCATTATACTGTACCATTTGTCACAAAGTTCTTTGGCGAAGTCATTTTTACCGATCGTCGTCTAAGCAGCCAGTTTACGGA
>JAQFZH010004642.1:0-11681 GCA_034695485.1 Entomobrya nivalis
ATGATATTTCTTAATACATTTTTAATTCTTGAAGTGTTTAGTTTGCTTAAAATCAGCAAAATTTTACCATTCATTTGATGTAAACACAAAAGTCTAAACATTTTTTAGCAGTAGCTACACACGCTACTTATACATGCATAAATCTATCTACTTGTTGAATTGAGATGATTTTGTGTACAATTGAAAACAAGTTTTAAATACATATCAAATAATCATCAGATATTGTATGTATTTTTATGTAGCTTTAATATATTTTAACCGTCTCTGTTAAAGTCTAGACTTAATTTTTTTGATTGTACTAATCGTAAGCCTAATATGTAATTCATGAAGTTTATCTGTCAATGCATAAGCGTTGATTTTTATATTTTTCTGTGAATAAAACTTATGCGAATTTCGTCAATATGCAAGTAGGGTTTCTGTAAAATAGTCTCTGCGAGCCGGACTTATGTGAGTTATCTTTATGTGAATAGGTGCAGTATTCCAATCGGTTGTATGTGTATAGGACGAGTGCGGGTTAGGTTATATGCGAATGAACTTTCTGCGAATTAGCCTAGAACCTATTTTACCACCGTCAAATATGGCTTCTTCCTTTTTTCCTTAAATGCATCTCACTCATTTCTGAGTCATCGTTGAAATGTTGTTGTCAATGCAATATTTCCTTTGTTATAGTATGCTTACTACACTATGTACTATATTTTTTGCATCAAACAACGCAAACGCAGTAGTGCACGTAAAATAACTAATAAATATTATTTGCGAAGATGTAAAATTTCGTACATGGTTATACGTAAAAGTTCAATATATATCTTCATAATATTGTATTAGCGTAATATGCCAAAATATGAAATGCTGATCACTTACTTAAGTGCATACTTCACAGAAATATTTCTGACTTTCTTTATTTAAACATTTAGAAAGATTACATTTTTCATTTCAGATATCATATCCATATATCACACTTCTAACAACATGATTCGACGCAATTTTAACGTAGCATTATTAAAGAGTACACAGTTCAAGAATGACAAGATTATGAGAAATTATAAATATGAAATAGGGAATAGTAACAAAATTATCTTTAAACATACAGTAAAAGTTACAAGCTTTATAAAATCACTTTAATTCATATACTTCATTTGATTTTTAATAAGCAAGTATTTTTCTAATCTTTAAAGAGTACTTAATAATATAACTTTAAAAGTTAAGAATGAAAATAATAAATGCATAGCAATTTTTTTAAGACATAATGAAACTTCTCATGCCTCCACCACTAGTAGTTTGGCTCCTAGGGGATGAGGAAGAAGGATTCCCTGCGACCATCCTTCGGATTTTTAGGAGTAAAGTCTCAATGTAGTCTTCTACTTCGATTTTCTAATCAAATCAAATGAGATTAATATAATTAGTATATTGTTACATCACATCATAAAATCAACATTATTTTTGAACAGGCCAGAATTAGTATGATTTCACATACCTTGCAAGCTTCAGTAACAGGTTTAGTTAAATGGCCTTCTACTGCTTGAGCAACAGTCTCCTGATAAGTGGTCAGTCGATTTCCCTTCTTCAGTTGGCTCTCATCCAGGTATTCTTGCATAAAAAACTGAACATGGAAATAGATAAGAGTGAGACCCACTTCGATAATGGATTGTGAATCCTCCATCATTTTCAATGTGAGGAACGTAGCAGCGGCTGACGGAGCCATTCCTCCTAGCTGAGACGATCCTGAAGAAGTTGCAGCGGTTATCATGGGATTTTGCTTCTTCTCCTTTACTTGACTATCAACAATGTTTTGAGCTGCGTTGACTACGCAGTGAAGGACTACTCCTAAGCTGACATTTTCATCTTGCTCCCTGAGCACCGTGTCCAACTCGAAACGATTTGTTAGCACGGGATAGCTAATTGTTGGCTGACGCCGTACCTTCTTCTGTGAAGAAGCCATACCCAACAAGCTACTTCCTCCAGCATCCTCTCCAGGATCCACCTTTGAACAGTAGTAGAGGAAGAGCAGTGCATGTTTCACGAGAGTTGTTGCTACCGCATCTCCTCGTTGCAAATTGCGTTCTGCTTGAATTCTTAAAACATTCAAAAGAGCTGGTTTCAGCATGGCCCTCGGCATAAAAACGGGTATCATGCTCCGGATCCGTTGTTGATTCCCAGCTAACTTGCTCATCAAACTGGTCAGCATTATACTGGCATGTCGAGGAGTATCTCTGATGGTAATGCGTGCTGAGCTAAGAAGTTTAGACACGGCGGAATCATGCACACGAAGAAATTGAAAAATTTGGTCGATCACCTGCACATTTTTAGGGGCGGAGTCGAGCATCACGTGGAATAGTTTGAACACTTGCATGTAAAGGGACTCACTGATTGTGTGATGGCCTTGGCTGAACGCTTGATCTATATCAGAGCTTCTTGGTGTGAATTGTACTCGGGATGACGATCCAGTACTGTCATCAGCTCGGTGTATTTGATCCCTCGGAGTTGACGTTGCTATGGGGAAGCCTACGTCATCTGACCAACTTTGACGCAAGAATTCTTCGTTACCTGACCGATCTCTAGCCGACTGGTTACTCCTTCCTAGCGAACTCATACTGTCATTTTGGTGATAACTTTGCAGTTCAAAAACTTTCATATCTGTCAGCCTCTTGATTAAGTTCAAGTCCAGTAAATACATCACAGTTTTCATGCCCACTCCTGCCAATCGGCTTAGCATGGTTAACTTTGCTTCAAAGACGAAAAATGCTCGCATGGCAAGTAAACTGGATACATCTTGCGTCTCCGAAGTGAGCAGAGCAATCAAGTCTATGTCATCAACGACACATAAGGCCTCCACTAGAGTGCTCAGAAATCCATTGGTGTACACACAACACATAATAGTGTCATGAATACTTGTTCGGCTAGCATGACTTGCAGATCGCTCATCCCCTCCACTCAAGCGTTTGATTCCACTTCCCCCTAGCCCTTTCCCCTCTGTATCGATTTCAGTCACACGAAAATTAGAACCGGCAGGTTTCATAAGCCAGCTGAGGCTGGAATTTGAACCACTTGGAGACATAACATTTTCGCTTGGACCTCCCCTGTCCGGAGTCATTGATCTTGCTGCTCTCGCACTTCTCGCAGACTTTCCGAAAAACGCTTGCGTACTATTCAACCCTGGTTTGTCATATACTCCTTCAACGAAACTTCCTTCAAATGAGCATACACTATCAACAGTAGTATCAAGCATACTTTCCATTTTTCTTTCCATTATACTTTGGTCTCCACCAGTCTCGTCCAAATCCCATTCTTGTCCTCTTCCACTCCCAAAACCAAATCCGCCTCCCAAGCCCCTCTGCGTGGTGCACTTGATAATTTCGCCCATTAAATACAAAGCCTGCATTCTTGTTCTCTCTCCTACGCCTTGACAGCAATCCTTGCACACGTTGTGCAATATCAAGGGAAACGCGGTATGGCTTGCCAGTAACGTCTCTTGACTGCAGTTTTGTAGCAAATTGACACAATACAGCAGACTCGCGTACAGTACTCCTCTTACATTCGGATTCTGTGCTGACTGGATCCATTGACATAAATGATGAATAACTACACTCAACGCCGTTCCTTTGGATCCCGCCGTTTGAATAATCCCCAGTTGTTCCTGTCCAGCCATTACTGCACTTAGAGTTAATGTTGTTTCCGCAGCCAATCGCAGAAAGTATTCGGTCAGCCCTTTCGTTCCCAACACCTTACTCAACAGCATGCGCAGTACATTGGGGCAAAACTCTGTAGCTTGCAACTGTGGTGTAAGCGCCAACACCTCCACTACTTGTCTCCAGCCATCAAAAAGGAGTAGCTTGCAGCCTTCCTTAATTCTGCTTTGATTTAGGTTTCTTGCAAATTCCAAAATCTCTTTGGCTTCACTGTGTACAGTTTTTCTCAATCTCAACACTGTACTTTTCTCCAGTTTTCCTATTTCGTCTTTCAGCATGCCATCCAGCTTTTCTACTCTAACCAGCCTCGTTTTCAGTTCAGCATTCACATATTCACACTGCCCCAACGCTTCTAGTACAAGATTTCCATCAAAAAATTCCAAGTTGGGTAGCTCCACCGGAGAATTCTCCAATTGGATCATATTCAAGCACTCCTCCAATCTTCCAAACGATGCTCCAACCAATTCACTAGCAGTGTTTAGACCCTCTTCCGTCTTCAGTTCGATGGCCAAACACTTCAGAAGGAAAGAAAGACTCTCGAAATTCAACTGCTGCAAATGTCCCGTCTCCCTCAAGTAGCTTTGGAAGAATCTCGAGTATCTGAGTACTCTCAAAGTAGCATGACTCAGTCTGGGATCGGTCAACAAGGTTAACAACGTCATAAAACTTGTTGGAATAGATGATGCATTATCCAGCAACGCATGCAGTACTGTCCTCACGCCAGTATACTCCCTTTTCTTCACGTCAAAACTCAGCAGAAAGAGGCCAACGTTGGGATCTGCGTGAACTGCTGATGTTTGTATCAGTTTTAAAGCAGACGTTTTTAAAGCATCGTGATCTTCAGGGGTTTCCTCGTTTTCACCTCCAGATCTATACAAAAGTTCCACGACGGTGTGCCGGAAAACACTTGCTACTCCCTCATGCCACGCCAGAGCATGGTGTACTGTGTAGTCGATCTCTGTGTGATCCTCCAGTATGATGGAAAGAATCTCCAGGGCTGCTCGCATGTGCATGGAAGAAGAGAACAGGCTATCCACGAAACGGATTACGCTGAGAATATATTCTGGCGCGCCACCCTCATGCGCTGTTGCAAGCATGATCTTGTGTATCCCAAGGAGGAGCACGGTGTCTTGCTGTAATGAAATCAAAAATATATATTTAACGCTAATAATTTGTATGCATAAAAGTTCTTTAAAATCTCTAGTGTTACAGGGTAACTTACAGTTTCCATGATCTCCTTCTTCTGTGTCAGATAAAACTGTTGTCGTTGAAGTGCTCTCCACAGCAGCATCAGAATGGCCAAGCTGCATTTATCCACCTCATCACGCAGGGGGTTTTCAGCATCACTGGAACTCAAATCAGAGGCCAACGCACAATCCACAAGTGTGTTTAGGACGGCGCGTATTAATGGGGAGTCACACAACAGTTGCACCATTAATTTCGGCAAATAATCCAAGAAAATGCTCATTATCTCTGCACACAGCTTGATCACGTACCACCGTTGATTTTGATCTTTAAACAATCTGTAAGGAGTCTTGAGGAAGACCACGTCTACAACGTAATTCACATACGGAAATATGGCACCATTATCATAAGTCGGGTGAACAAAGTAGCCTTCCAAAGAGACATACTCCATCTGCTTAAATCTCGACTTGACCAATGCACGGAGTAGCCGCAACATTCCGATTGTGAGCGAATATTCCTCCAATCTTGTTTCTTTCTCTTCTAGCTCCTCTTTGACGTCTCCAGTGCCTGGATCAACTAGTCTGGTACTGTAAAAGATGTCCCAAAGTGTTGTTACTACATCTGGGCTCAACGGCTCTTCTCCAATCATTGCCGCGCAGGCATTTAGTATTGCTGCTCTAACTTCGCGAGGAAACTTGCGGATCTTTACAACTTGTAATGCTGTACGAATCCAGGAAGGTTTCTGGCTAGTGAAAAACTGACGGGCTGACTCACTCCTATCACAAACTAGTTCCACCAGTCTGAGATAACTGCAAATGCTCCGAATTTCAACAGGATTCATGATCATTGATGTTGAGTCCGTCACCATGGCTGCTGAAAAGGGACGATCTTGTTCCATTCCAATTTGTAAACTAAAACTTTGTACGTATTGGCCCAAACTTTCAAAAAAGTGATCCAGGCTTGCATTATGCCCACTTTGACGTAATAAATCAAACATCGCTCTTGTATTCCCAGTGGTGACGCCGGTGAGGAAGCGCATGCAACTGGTGAACAACGCAGGACTCTCAACGGAACACATTCTCACAAGTTTGGTCAACGGAAGATACTGGCTGTGCTCCATAAAGTAGTAGCGACCTAATTCAAAAGGGTCATGTTCATAAAATTCTCCCAGGCATTCCAAAAAGCTTTCATATTCGGGAACTTCCGGCATAGGAGGACTGACACCTTGTTCTTGACAAATGAGAATGGTTTTAGCTACTTCTTCGCTACGATACTTGATCTCCTTAAGTTTAAGAGGCATGTAAACGATAAAATCAACAAAAAATCCATGAAATACTTTGGCGACTTCACAGTCCCAAGTGTAGTTGGAGGGATGAGCGAAGATTTCCGTTTGAAGGAAGCCGAATAGATTGCGGGCAAACTCAAAGTCTCCGGATTCATTTCCCAAAAGTGTGAACATGAGTTGTTCTTTTTCTTGATCTCGCTGAAGTCCTCCTCTTGGTGGGGTACTCATATCGCCGGCGAAAAAGGAATCATTTCGTGATCCTCGTGAAGGTCCCTCCCGGGGTGGAGAATGTCCCGGAGGAAGTTCACCAGTTCCACTGGGCAATTTATGAGCAGCAATCAAAAATTGTAACTTGAACACATCGTAAAGCTCCATACATTTAAAACCCCCTTCCTGATTGTCTCGAAGGTACTTGCGCAAACTATGCCCAAAGGTCATGTCTACATCTGGAGGGCACAGTGTGGTTTCGATAATATAAAGAGCAGTAGCAATCAAAGTGGTGTCTCCTTTGTTGCAAACCCTTTCCTCTGGATTAATCTGCACTTTCAAGTAATCCAGTACACGTGCAAGTTCCGCCCAACGAAGGGACCGCTGGCAGGCATAGGTGAACACTGTCTGGGTGAGAGCCTCCTTTATTTGGTGCAGAAGACTTTTAACTTTGCGACGATGACGAGTGTCGCCAAGAGCCAAGTTGGTTTCAAGAATTTCCAACTGCTTCTCCGTGGAAAAGTTTTCAAGTAAAGTGATCAGACGATCCATCATGTCCTCACGAAACACAGAATTGAGAACTCGACGAAAGGAAAGGAGAATTTGAGGATGAAAGTTGGATGTCCACTGACGACCTGGACTGCACCGGATCATCATACAAAGAGCCCGCATCAGCCATAATCGACCCTCGTAAAACATGTACACTGCGATAAGACCTCGTGGCCAGTCTGGATAGTTGTCTTGTTCGTTTTCAGCTAAGAATAATATAAAACACTCATAATTATTCTACATTTACAAATAATTAGAAAACATAGATGTTTACGTTATTAGTCATCGCTTACCGATCGTTAGAAGATCCAAGGCAATAAACTCATTAATTTGAAACATATCCGACAACATGATAGCCTCATTGACAAGACTGTATGCGATGACATGCTTCCCTCGAAATCCTTTCAAATAACGACCTTCCGTACTACATTTTTGAAGCTCATCCCGATCAATTGGAGATGGAGGCTATGAATAAATTTATATCACAATGAATACTAATTCCACTTGCATTTTAATTTAAACTTTCAAAAATCAATTATTTAAACATATCATACCTTGATAGCAAAAAGAGACGCAAAATCAGCCGCATGTCGACTTAAAACCCGGTCCACATCCTGAATTAGCTGCTCAGGAGGTTGCGTATCTCTGATAATCTCACACAGGACTTCACTCAACTCCTTTGCAGGGAGCCAAAGCTCCCCTCCGCCGATGACAACATCCGACACTGGAGGAGCAACCTTACCGGCTAAATGCAAAAAACCAAAAATATCATGAATTAAACATTATTAAATGAATGAAGTACATTACGTTTTTGCGCAGTATAATTTCTTACCTGGCTCCAGCACCTTCATCTTGTCACGGTACTTGGCAACCTATTCTTTTTGAAATGACAATTTGTAGCAATATCCTGACTCTCAGAAATTAAAAAAAAATGTACCCCCACTGACCAACAACTTTGTTTCGAATTAATACACTGTTTATAACAGACAAATGGAAATGTGAAATAAAACTGATAAAAATCTATAATTACAGATGCACTGCTGACTGTGCACACTTATTTAATGAGATCAAAAGATCAGTTTAAAAATGTTCATTGCAAAAAAATGAGATAAAACTCACAAACTCACAAGTGGTCTTGCTCAAAGAGGCGGTCAGCATTCACATACACACACACGACTTGAGAGACTCAACAAAAGCAATGCAATGACAATGGGTAGCTGTTGTGTTGAATACACAACGCAGTGCCCAGAAAAAAATATCGTTTTAGGAGTTTGTTTCACGGCTTTTCTCATTTTACCCACTTGCTCTATGATGGATTTTCTTGCAATGCAATAATGAGAATGTGACGATCCATGTACAATTGATACAATGCCAAAATATTTATATGCAAAAACTAATTTCTTGCAGTATTTCAGTTTATAGTGAAATCTAAATATGTGAACTGTACAAAACATAAATGTACTGCTATGTAATGTAATATGCAACTACAATTAAAGAAATCAATGATAACGTCCTAAAATTCTGTGTTTTATTTTTTTATTTGATCTTTAATAGAGATTGTCTAATACACAATAAAATAATCACTGTACATTTTAATTGTACAAACAGACTTTTAGTTTACAATTTTCAACAAGACTACTTACCAGTATGTATTATAGACTCTGTAAATGCAGTAAAAATGCTGATAAATATATAAATAACTGATTCATATTTTGCATTCAACAATTAGGGATTGAAAAGGGAAAGGGTGGAAGTAAAGCTATCGACCAACGCCAGCTGTAGCACGACCTTTGTCCGTTCCAGACTCAGCAGAATAATCTTCGATGGTATTCGACTTGGGCAACTGAGCAAGCCACTTTTTGGTAGCACGACAAGTATCCCTGGTACATAAGGGACATGTCATCAGTAGCTGGGGAGATACTATCATGTTAGATTTAAGATGATCAGTGACTACAGTCGTCAATGACTTGATGAAGAGAGGATGGTCATTAGGAGATTCGGCACGTTTAATATTAACCCCGACCTACAAAGATTTAATGGAAATTTTCAGGGGTTTTAGCGACTTCAATTAGCAAATCAATTAAATATTTTAAAGTATAGTTTTTATTAACGCCTTACCTCTTTGGCTAAGTCCTGAGCGTATTCAATGTCTAACTCGTGGAGTGTCTCGATGTGTTCATTGACGAATGCGATAGGAACCAAAATAATATTTTTCATTCTCTTCTTGGCCAAAGCCTTGATAGCTTCTTCAGTGGATGGTTGCAGCCAAGGTACTGGTCCCACTTTACTTTGCCAAACCAAACGATAGGGATTGGAAAACTTCAACTTTTCCATAACCAACTGAACAGTAGCACCGATTTCCGCTGGGTAGGGATCCCCACGATTAACAGCTTTCATTGGCAGTGAATGAGCTGAGAATAGAATGACCACTTTCTCGCGCTCCAAGTCGGTAAACTTGGAAAGCTGTTCTTGAACACGTATTGCAACTGTTTCCACCAAATTACGTTCAGTGCACCATCGATCAATAAAGCTCCATCTTGGAATGGTTGACTTCACTTTTCGGTCCACATAAAACTTGTGAATAGCATGAATACTTGATCCCGTAGTGGCGCAGCTATACTGAGGATACTGAGAGAATGCCACGGCTCTATCTAGATTGGCTGCCTCCATTTCCTCCAAAGTATTTTCAGTTAGCGGATGAGTGTAACGAAATCCAATGAAAGGGAGATGAGGAGCTGTTGCAGGGGAAACTTTATCAAGCTCCTTACACATCAAGTCTCCCTGAGTTTTGGTCCATTTGTAAATCGGCGAACCTCCACCAATCTGATTGTACCTTTCCTGCACCACAGGTGTTCGCCGCTTGGCAATCCACATGCCCAGCTTTGATTGGAATGGCAGCTGCATGATATCCCTGTCTTGAAATAGACGCTGAAGAAACGGTCCAACTTCCTCTTGATCTTTCGGCCCTCCCATGTTTAGCATGAGAATTCCAGTACCCTTGTTCCTCCGACCATCATACCGCAATCCAGCAGATCCTAAACCACCACCAGACGAGTTACCCAAAATCCCTGCCACCATCATCCTCGCATTATCTCCAATGCCGGCACCACCTCCACCATTACACACCAAACCTCTCCGGGTCGCTGTAGCGAACATTTTCACTGCAACATAGAATGACAATGGAAAATTAGCACAAATTATCAAGTTTGACAGGTTCAATGATAATCACAGCACAAAACATATGACATGACATGACACAGTCATAAAATATTTGATCTTACCTTTTTTCAGTTCTAATGTCCTATTTAATAAGTTTGCATACTTTAGCCTGCAAAAATAGATTTTTTTTAAACGACCACTTCGAACAGCTGACAATGCAATTGAAAATTAATCGCGATGGTGATAACCCAGAAACACGGGATATGACATGACAAGCACAGCATATGTATTTCAAGTTTCAACAAGCGATGTTGTAGTACCTGTGTTCTGTATACCTACTTACAATTACACCACCGCACAAAGTAAATTACTATTTATGGCTACGATGATGATATACCATATAGCATAGCAAATAGCAACACCAACTTGTATTTAAAGCACAACAGGATATCAAAAAAGTAGTAGCAGAGAAGGAGATGAAGAGAGACAAGTACATAAGTAGATGTTGCTAAGTAGGTATGCTGTGTGAAGCACATTACATTTTTTTCAACTTTTCACACTTGTCATTGGTTGATGGATTAGTGTGGAAAGAACGCACTTCTTCATCTTTGATGATGATGACGGTGAAATGGTAATATTAATGTTCTATTTTACAGTGCAGTAGTAAATATCACATTACCTGTATTTTTTATTGCTATGACGGTCCACAATTTTTTATAGGTTGCATTATAAATATTTGACTCACATAGATTTAATTTTTACGCTTGCTTATTAACACATTTATTGGCATATTGGCAAATTGCACTTTGTACTTATACTCATTCATGTTTTATGGTGCATTTTAATTGAATAATGAATAGAATAGCGAAAATCAATCAGTCATAAAAATTATTTTCGATATTTTTGCAAGGACAAAATTTCATAAGAATTTCAATTTTCAATGCCATTACTAGTTATTGCTTAATTAATTACTGTTCGGTGTCTGCAAGTTAACCTTCGGTAACATTGAATATTTAAATGGGGATATGAACCGAATGGCAATGTCAAACCGAATTGCGAGTTTGTTAGATGTATGAAAAATTAAATATGAATCTTCTGGTGGCATAGGAGCTATTAAACGTGGAACAATTATTCCATTGAAGCAAATATACAGTATGCAGCCAATTATTGTTTTTTGTTAGCTTTCTTAGATTTAACTTTAAATTCTAACTCTTGGTAACCATGATTAGTAATTAATCAATTAAGATGACTACTTTAAGATATAAGAAATATGAATTCCTTACTCATTCTAATTCAATTACATGCCTAGTGGAAGATTTAACATTTTGCAAACACTATTGCATGTTAAAATCATTTCTTAAAGGACACCATGTTTGCTCCATGTTTCAGCGGGTTTCTGTTTAGTATTGTTATACGCAATTTTATACCTTATCTAGTCTCCTTTGCTTTGCTTGCTATAGAGATTGAGACAGTGAAATTGTATGCACAACTCTGCACTGTCTGCACTATGAAATGCGTAGTTGAGTCAAGAGCATATCGCTGCTGTAGTTTTTAGAGAACGGATCTACAAACCTGCATTGTTTTTAAAAAACGTAACTGCAAACCTGCAT
>JAQFZH010004643.1:0-11679 GCA_034695485.1 Entomobrya nivalis
AGTCTAAAATATTTGCCCTGTTAAATGCTTTTATAAACCAGAATAATACGTTTCCCAATATTCATGTTTCAAGACCAGGTATGTTAACAAATGCATACTTGTTTGTAAGACTGATCAGATAAAATTGTAATACTCAGAATGCTTGATAAAAAAATTAATCCAATTTTTCTGTATATTTTATTGGATATACCTTTACCGTTGCAGAGGAAAAATTGAACTAAGGTATGTTTTCTAACTGTGAAAGAAATCCCATCCAAGCTAAGCATGAATGTCTAGTTTCATGTCAGTCAAATATCCCATATCCCAGTTTGGTGTTACATTGATTTTTCCCAAAAATGAGCCAACCCGGATACTTGTTGTAAAAAATTGTATGAAACGTAAGTAGCCAAAATGCTGTAATTTCTTAATGAATAGGGCACAACATGATTTCTTTTGTACGTGCCATAAATTTGGCAAACTAGTATGGTAAGTTTATTACAAAGCAACAAAATTGCCTTTCCTGCCTTTGCATGAAAATAAAAATCTACTGCATATTACTTACATATTTGGAAAACGTTTTCTCTTTATGGCTATTTTTACCTTGGCAAGTTTTATGGGTGGTACAGTTTTAGAAATGAACAATGCGTGGGTGTATCGTGTCAAGTTAAGCAGTCAAAACAATTGTCGTGAGGTTTCTGTCAGACGGGTAAACACATTTATTTTTAGGCTGAAACAAATAACTCGAAATGCAATCTGCAACCTACCTCCAACCTACATAATATCAGTTTAATGTCTTGTTACAAGTTTGCCTTAAGTTAGATTTAAGATAAACCTGTGTTTTAGCAAAAATAGCTGAAATAAAAAACGTTAAAATATGAAAATGAAAACCTTGGACTATTTTGCAGTTTATGTCATACATTTTTTCTACCCAAAATCATACATATTTCCTATCAGTTGGGCTATTTTGAAATTGTTACAATGGTTGGCATTGCTCATTAAATATAAGTTGTTTCAACTTATCGTTATAATTATAATGTATTTTGTTTTGGTACAATTGCTAGGAAGTCAGGCCATCCCCATAAAATACCAGCAACTGACAGTGCTAAACGATCCGGACCGCGCATCTATATCCACTCTGCTCATTAAATTAAAGCTTCCGGAAACCTCATTTAACTTCATTACAAAAATGTGGCACGAAATGAACTAATTTTGTTAGAGAAAGAGCGAAGCGTGTAAGTACATCGTACATTCTTAGATCCCTATCTAATGATATTTATGTAATGTATAATTAATACATAGTATACCTATAAATATATGTATGTATAGAGATGGATGATGAGATTGATGAGAGGAGACGATCGATGGATCGACAGTTGAGATTTGGATGGTGATTAATAAAGACACACTAACACACTAAAGCTACTGTGTATACTTGGGAATACTATTATTATTCATGAATGGTGGAGATAACGGGTTGAACTCCCTACCCCTCCCCCCAACAAAGCGAGTGTACTATTTAAATCTGAGAAAAAACATCCCATCGAAAGTTTCCAAAATAGGTATAAGAACGAAATCTCAAACTCTTTTCACTTGGGTGATACGATTCCCATTCTGAAAAATATATTTTCAAAACGTGAGTGTGATATAGCATCTTCATGCAAGCAGAGAAGAAAGAACCTTCGCGCAGGAGCAGAAGGAATCAGAATTTACAAGCAGAATATTCAGGTGTGAAAGCGAGAACAGTGAATAGAAAAAAGAAGCGAACTGATGAGACTAGTGAAACTGAAAGTGAATACACCGAAACGGGCGAAAGTGAAATAGAAACATTAGTTAGTACTTCAACTCCAATTTCAAATAAATCTAGTGTGCCCAACTTTGACTTATCGGGAGTTGTTGAATTCACTATACCCGGAACATCAAAACAAACAGAAAGTACAAAAGTGTATAATCTACAGACGGGGTCATCACACCTGTTGCTCGCTGAGGACCCAGCACACAGTGCTAGCATACTGTCGAACACCTTTATACCCAACCAAGAATCACAAGAGGATGGAGAGACAGGTGACATTTTGACAGACCCAGCAGATGTGGAGATACCAAACACATTATTTAAGGTCAGAAAAAATATTTCAAATAATTCTGTGCATCACTTAAGGCCAGAGTATTCAGCAGAATACTTTAAATCACCACAAACTCGGTCAAATATTCCCTTTCACGTGGATACGAATATAAATTCGCAAACGGTACAAGCAAGTAGCGCGGAAAAGAACAACACATATAATTCAGGCCCGCTAGGATCATCAAGGCAAAAATTCTTTCAGGATAGATTTCCAATATCAAACTCATCTATACCTGCTGGCACTTCCGCAGCAACCTTTAATTCCAAAGAGTTGACACCTTGCAAAGAGTTCAGCCAAGAAAAACAATCCAGCAAAAGAGATAAGCAACCTAATAAACGTACAAAATTAACGGTTACCGAAATCAACACCAAATCTCAAGAAATACCTACTTCTGAGTCCGACAGCGAGAAGGGGCAATTAGATACAGCTCCTCAAGAGACAGATCTACCTGATATTGTAGTGACTGGGAGCTCCAGTCCTAATAACGAGTCTGGAGGCATTCTAGGTAATCTTTGGAAGACTACAAAAAACTTTTTCGGTGGAAGAAATAGTAGTAAATCAAAGTCTCCTGAAAACAAAAGCAACAATAGCTCCGCCACGAACTCAACAGCTCATAAATCCATCAAGGACTCGAATAGGCCTTCGACGTCCAGCGCCAGCCGAGCCAAAATCAAAGAAACTGTGGGAACACCAAACTGCCCACTAACGGAAAACAAGGACTTGGGAACAAGACGAGCCCTTTTCCCTCCGGAAACAAATCAAGTACCACTGAATGAAATACGAGATACCAATACAATCCACCAAAATCAGCAAATAGCTTCACCACAAGCCAGCCATCTTGAAGATCGCACAGAATACAAGTCTCTTAATAACACAAGTCAATATCGAGAGCGCTTGTCTAGTAAGAGCAGTGACTCTGAAAGAGACAAAGACGGAAATTCAAGCAGTGGTTCAGGCTATTCACGGCTGGAAAAAGAACTAAAAGAAACACAAAGAGATATCAACAAGATCCTCCGCAAGAGTAAGTTATCTGGACCAATAACCCTAAAACATCAAAGCAAGGAATCTAATCATTGTACATCCGTAACGGATATTCTGAACAAATACCGTGGAAACATAACTTCCAGCAGTAAGAGCAGAGAGAGCAACAACAACAGCCAAAATTCAGAGAGTGGAAAGCCACCAATTCACGGAACCCCAAAGTCAACTGCAAATTCAGACGGGAATGAAGTAATACGCTCACGTCCAGCCACACCTGCAAGAGACATAGAACGTCCAGCGACACTTCCGCCAGATGCTAACCGGCCTGGCAATCTCCCAAAGGAAGCCGAAAGCCCAACTTCAGTTCTTACCGTATCTGAACATCCTGTCACACTGGAAGACAAGACACGTTCAACATTAACAACGGAAGTGATACCCACAGACACATCTCAATCAGAAAAAGTACATCAGGTCACACCAAGGTCAGGCGGCTCATCATCAGCGGGACCTACAACGGGAGCTAGAAGAGGACCAGAAACCGAACAGAATAATCCATTCAAAAGTCCATCAGTACAAACACAGCCATCGTGGAACCCTTCATCCAACGTTCGCAATTCCTTTCAAGTAAGGAACGACAGCTCGACTCAAAATAATCAGTTTGACCAACAGAACGCCTTCACCCATAATTCTACCCAGCAAAGACAGGAAATCCCAACAAGAGATCTACAGAGCCCACAACAAAGTACATCATCTTATAATCCATTTTTAGCCAACTTATTTGAAGCCCAACTGAGTGCCTTCAGAACCCCTGGCATTCCAGTTACAACCACGGATAACCAAGCAGACAACCAGCGGATGCACAATCTAAACACAACTCACACTAGTGAAGACTCGGACTGTGAATTTAACAGAACTTACACCAAGTACCCAGACAAGAAACAAAATCATCGCAGCTCAACTTCTAGTCATACAGACACAACATCGGATTCGGACTCCGAAGAAGAAAACAACATGGCTAACGACACGTTTCCTAAGTACACATCGAAGTTGAGTACGAACTCGTTGATGCAGTATCTCAAAACATTTCAACCATGGGCCAAACTGAAGAAGATGAAGGATGAACAGATGAAAATAGCTCTGACTACGCTCATTGACAACCCGGAAGCGAGTCAATGGTTCAGCCTAAACGCTGAGTTGACAACTGATACGAGTCTAAGCTTTGAGGAATTTGTCAATATGTTCCTGAACGATTGCCCAATGCACGACCGAGCGAGATGCACGATTATTCAAGTGTTACAACAGAAGCCCAAAATTGGGGAAGAAGCCTCAACCTATTTGCTACGCATGCGATTTACAGCAGGTGATTCATGGGCGGAAATGACAGAAGAAACCATCTGTGATCATCTTGTCAACAACCTTCCATCACATGTCAGGGATTTCATAGACGTGAAGGGTCGACCAGTAACTTTCGAGGAACTAAAGAAGGAGATCAAAAAATTCGAAAGAACAAGAGACTCGTCTCCACAAGTCAACATAACTACTCCACAATACGACGTCCAAGGAGCTGGAGCATCAAACGCTCCGTCCACACAAGAATTGGAAGATTTGAGGTCAGGAATGAGCAACCTGTACAAAGAACTTGCTGAAATACGTGCATCAAGACAGAACACAGCTCCAACGGTCAACGAAGTACCACAGGTAGCAGTGAGAGCAGTCCAAGCAGAGCCTGTCGCCGAAACGCGTAATTATGATGGAGAAAGAAGAGAGAGACGCGACAGTAGGCGGTATGAAAGGAGAGACGATTCACGAAGTTTTCGCCGGGAAGATAGAAGAGATACCAGAAGAGATGATAGAGCAAGAGAGGAAGGCAGGGACACTCGCACTTGTGATTACTGTGAACGCGTTGGTCATATTTATCGTTATTGCAGGACCAGAATGGCTGATGAAAATCGTGAAAGGTTTAATAGACGTTCAAGTAGAGGAGGAAGGCAAAATGGAGTAGAATATGGCAGGCAAAATGGAGGTGAATACAGAAGGTCGTCACGATATGACCCTGCTCCTCCCAGATACGAGGAATCCGAACGACAATACAATCATCAACGGAGATCAGATTATCAAGACAGATATGAAGATGACCAACCTCGTCGTGCACCTCGAGGCAATCACCAACGCGGGTCAGGCACTCCAAGAGGTCAAAATCGTAACCAACAGCAGCAGAATTGGGGACGCCGTCCAACAATGCAATGGGAACAGCAAGGCGCCGGACAACGATACGACAACAATGACGCACAGTACAGAGATGATGGTCAGGCAGATGAAGGGTACTACGACCAGGAAAACTAATTGAGGGACGGCATCCAGCCGTCCCGAGAACACGGATCTTTGTCAACAGTACATTTAGACTAAATTCAACGCAACAACCAATATCAAACGATCCCAGGACCAATAAGCTTACGGACATCCAATCAGTAGTAATAAATCTAGGAACAGACACATTTGATGAGAATGCACCTGCCGTTCGAGTTTTCCTTGGCGATAACGAACATACAGCATTAGTCGACAGCGGAGCTTATGTAAGCTTGATTAACAAAGAAACAGCCAAAAATGCATACATGATTCTCAACAAAAAAATCATCTTGAAGTCGCTGTCCAACACAGTCATACAAAATTTTGGAGTCGCACTAGTAAAGATACGAATTGGAAATGCAGAAATACTCTATCCATTCGTAATTGTCGATTACCAGGCTGATTTTCTTCTTGGTTGGGACTTCGCAGAAACTTTCGGAGTAAACATTCAAACTAATGGGAGACGGATAACTTCACTAACGTTCGGCGAAGCCCCAATCATCTCCGAGAGGCAAGACATTCTACATAAATTAGACTTATACAAATTTGTCAAAGTAAGGAAACTGGAACCAGACGCTTCCTGTCAGGACACAAATCAACAAACAGAGGAACCAATTTATGCCACTATTCGCAGAGTTAAAACACAGCAACGAGAACGATGGTCTCTTAGAGTAGCAGAAAGAACAGAACTGCCACCAAGGACGGAAGTCTTTATAAAAGTAAAGAATGAAGGACTTCATCCAGACTATTTCGCTGTTATAAAGCCAAACCCAAAACTATTCAGGAGCAACGGACTCCTTCTACCAAATATGCTGATTTCCAGTACTACTTCATACGTGTCTATCATTAACAGCACGAACCTTAGAAGGATTCTCTGCCGCGAAACCGTACTTGGAACTCTATCAAATTACGTAGGAGCTGACGACCTAGTTCCACTTCCAGGATCACCTTACGCGTCTAGTGAACTAAAAATCAGATCCGTTAGACGATCCGAAGAAAGTGAAAAAGAAATCAGAGAGCACCACGCCAAGACATTCAAAATATCAGACACAATAACTGAAACTACAAAATCTAAGCTCTTGGATTTATTGTATGACTACAATGACATTTTCTCATGGTCAGATGCTGACACCGGAAATGTCACTGCAGTGAAATTCAGAATAGAAACAGGAGATCATCCTCCAATCGTAGTACGCGGTAGGCCCTTGAGTGAAGGAGAGTATCAGATAATAGACGAACATGTGGAAAGCCTGCTGAAGAATGGGGTTATATGCAGAAGCCAGTCACCGTGGAGCACGTGGGGATTTCTTGTTCCACAAGAGGATGAGAATGGAAAAAGAAAATTTCGTTGCGTATTCGACTTTCGCCGTTTGAACAAAATTACCAAGCCATTACGTTTCCCACTGCCTAGAATCCAGGACATTCTACATAACCTCAGAGATGCTAAGTATATAACAACGGCGGATCTTCGAGGAGCCTTTCACCAGCTAGAGGTTCATGATGATAGCAAAGAGAAGACTGCCTTTAGCACACGGAAAGGGCATTTCGAATTTTTGAAGCTCCCATTCGGTCTTATGAACGCAGCTGTAGCTTTCCAGCAACTCATGAAGACAATGATTAGCGGCCTTAACAGCGCAGCAGTCTGCTGTTACATAGATGACATGATCATCGCTACAAAGACTCAATCTGAACATTTAGAACACCTAAAATCATTATTTGAACGCCTACGAGAATTCGGACTGAGACTAAAACCAACAAAATGCAACTGGATGTTTCCAGAGCTTAGAGTGCTCGGATTTGCCACATCTTCAGCTGGAATTCGACTGACACAGAGCCAAATAGATGGAGTGTTAAATTTGCGCATACCACGCACCAAGAAAGAAGTACAGAAGGTATTGGGTTTATTTAATTATTACAGGAGGTGGATTCGAAAATATGGAATCATCGCGGCACCTTTAACGAAACTCCTGTCTTTGGGGCGCAAAGAGAAACTTATTTGGGGAAATGAACAAAATGAAGCCTTTGAAAGACTCAAATCTTTGATTTCAAGGCCACCAATTCTCTGCCACTACAGACCAAACACGACTGGAGCTATCATCTCCTCAGATGCAGCTTTAACTGGGCTCGGAGCAACGCTTTCGCAACTCCAAAGTGACGGGTCAGTGAAGCCGTGCGGCTATGTATCTCGAGCACTCACCAACGCCGAAAAGAAAATGTCAATAACCGAGCTTGAGACTCTAGGCATAACATACGCCCTTAAATCCTTCAGGCATCTTGTGTACATGGAACCAGTAGACCTAATTACTGATCATTCTCCAACCTGTTATTTGGTTAAGAGTAACAGAGAAAATATTGACCTTTCACCTCGTCTGATTCGAATGCTTTTATATATCAGGCAGTATGATATACGCTCTATAAAACACGTACAAGGAAAATTACATACAGTGTGCGACGCACTTTCTCGAATGCCGTGTGACCCAGCACCTGAACAAGAAGAAGAAGTGTATTTAGCAGTGAATTCAATCCACTCAACAAGACGTCAGCCATCAAACACGGGGCACAACCCAAAACCAGATTTCAGTATGCATATAAGCGCAAATCACTCTGCTCCAGAGTCAATAGTCAATGATACAACAACTCACATTCAACAACCTGAAGTGACGCTATATAATCCCGACGAAATAAGAAAAGAACAAGGAATGGATCGGGAATGCGCCGAAATAAAGAGAAGTATCAGAAAGGGGGAGAAAACTGGATTTAAAAAGCACTGTTTTATCAGTAATGACGTGTTACTCTACAAAAAACCTGACATGCTCGAACCAGTAGTATACTTACCAAGATCATTAAGGCTACCCATTTTGGAAGAAGCTCATGATAGTTTACTTTCAATGCATCCTGGAATCTCAAAAACATACGAGCGGATAGCATCAAGATATTTCTTCAAAAATATACGGAAATGCATAAAAGGCTATCTTCAATCATGCGATTTGTATCAGAAGACAAAAGCATTACGACAAAAACCCCAAGGACTAATTCAAATGACAACAGTGCCTTTGCGACCTTTTCAGAACATTCAAATGGACATTGTTGGTCCACTGCCAAGAAGCTTAAAAAATCATAAATATATGATTACTGTGTCTTGCGTGGCGACTAGGTACATAGTCCTGGCTCCCTTGAGAGACGCCACGTCGGAACAAGTAGCAAAATTCTTAGTGGAATCTGTCATTCTAAAATATGGCTGTGTTGAAAATATTTACACCGACCTTGCCACAAATTTCACTTCAGAGATAATGAAAGAAGTGGTCAAATTCTTGGGTGTGACTCATCACACTAGCAGTGGATATAATTGGAGATTTGTAGCAATAACAGAACGATCGCACGACGTTTTAAATCAAAAAATACGTGCATTTGCATCAGAGAAATTAAATGACTGGTGTAAGTACATACCATACATTCAACATGCCATGAATACAATGCCAAACGAAACCACTGGCTACAGCAGCTTTTACCTACTTCATGGCTACGACATCACATTGCCTTTACAAACTACATATGGAATGAAAAGACCAGCAGTTTTGCAAGAAATTCATGAGAGAATGAAAGAAGCACGTAACATTGCACAAAGTGAGATTTTAGATAAGCAGCTTGACCAAGCTGATAGGCATGACAAGAAAAGAAGACATACATCATACAAAATTGGATCTAAAGTGCTGGTTCAGAGATTTAGTAAGCAAGGACTACCAAAGAAATTGCAAATAATATACAATGGACCAATGACAGTTATTGCACAGTCAGATGCAGTTGATGTAAACTACTTAATAGAATGGAAACGGAGAAATAAAACGCAGCGTTTTTGGACGCATGTGGAAAGAATGCGACCTTATTTCACACGCGACTACGATAAATTAGGGCTCAGAACAGCACAAGAACATGCTGACACAGTTATACCCAACGTTCATGAAAACACAGCAAACAGCCAGAACGCAAATGCATCACATCATCATGAATGGCCATCCACATCATCATCACTAAAAAATGCCAATGCACTGCGAAAGGAAATAAGTAAAAACAAAGGTCAAAACAAACATACTTATGCTGATACTCATAATACGACTGTTTCTTCTGTCAACACACTCACCAAAAAAGAAACGCACGATACACGCTTACTTGGAACGCCAACAACATCAACACACCAGCGTGATGATGATGATGACACAAGCGAGAGAGAAATAAGCTCTGAGACGGAAGATGATGATCATGACAAAAATGCAAGGTTACACGCGCCGTCAGAAAAATCAACTTCAAGCAAACATTCACAAAGAAATGTTCCACCGAACAAAAGTTCCAAACAGTCAATCCTGAAACAGCAAGAGCAACACAAAACCACACAAAAATTACCCAAAGTTCGATTTGACACACTTCAACCAAGTTCATCAGACAATAGCGATAAAGAAGAACAGGAAGTTTTCCACGACTACAACTTGCGAAAGCGCAAAGTGACCAAGTATTCAAAATGAAGCCGGCAATTATTTTTGCATACTTAGCCACCACCGTCATGCTCATAACAGGTGAGCATGAAGTGAAACTTTCGAGTGGAATAAATCTGATTGAACACAAACGCGTATTCTACGAAAGCACTACCAACATAATATACAAAGTTCCAATGCCATCTTATTCCAGTTTCTGGGCCAATTACACGTGCACGGGTGACATACTAGTTTGTAGTGTTTTCGATCATATCATGAAACTGGAGAATGAAACAATGAGGATCCTCAGAAAATCAATACCACAAATAACTGATTTCGAAATCGAGAAAAAACTACGAAAAACCCGGGAAGGAATTCTTTGGCTGAGCACACCACTACGCTATTGCTGTGGAGTGGCTCAGACTAGCCAAATAGACGAGTTGCAACAATCACAGGTAGACTTACAAAAATACATAGATAATCTCAAAGCACAAGTTGATGAAGATCACGCTCATACAGTGAAAGAAACCGAAGTTTTGAACTCATATTCTGAAGAAATGAAAAAGTATTTAAAGGACGCACAAGAAAAGAATGATTATAACCTTGGCCAGGTTTTGAAAACTACTAGCACACTTGACGAGAGAATTTCGAGTTTAGAAGAAATTGCATCTATTTTAGGAAAAACAGACAATATTATCGCTGGATCATTGAACTTCGCAAAAGGGATAGAGATGTGTAAACAAAACACTTTTCCTTATCCAGTTGTAGATGAAGAGATTTTCATGAATGACATAAAAATGATGGAAAAGGAAATACATACGCACGATTACAGACTGGCTATTAGCACAGTAAATACAATAGCTTACCATAACCTCCGGACTACAACATGCTTTTACACACAAACTCACTTAATTATAAAAACAAAAATTCCCATTCTGAGATCAAATTCGCAGTTTAAGCTATTCGAGCTGTACACACTGCCTTTTTATCATGATGGTAGAGTGTGCAGCATTGACCTAAAAGAATCATACATCATACAGAAAAATAAAAAGGATATTTATCCAGTTAAGGATGACTCTTGCATATCATCAAAAGCTAGTCTTTGTTATACCTCAGGGTATTCTAGACTTTACTCACACAACCACCACTGCATGGAAGTGGCCCTCAACACACGCAATTCATTAGGAAAATTAAGAAAGGCATGCACTTTTACATGCTCCAGCTATAACGAAGACAAGACAACAATTTTGGATATTTCCAGGAATGAATTTGGAATCATTTCACCTAATTCGACGATTGAGATCATTTGTGGACAGAACACAACAACAGTAAAAACTCATGAAGAAGTGGGAATCACCATACTCAATTTGGAGTGTGGTTGTACTGCTTACTTGAAGGAAGAAATGATGATGACTCAATACCCATGCACCGCAGCTGACAATACAGCGACAACAACAACACATTTAGTAGCAGCACAATGGTCTACCGTTCCAGAGGAGACGATCATTACCAGATACTCCAGCTACCACAATTATTCCAAAATTTTAAATAAAAAATGGGACTTAGAAATTCCCACAATCGACCTTACTGAACCCAAGAAAATTCCATATGAACTCCCAGCGCACATAGAACACGCATCCTACATTTCTTGGTCATCTATTTTTCTCATAGGCATCATAATATGTGTTATCGGAGTAATGATCTGGAAAGGCAAAGCCATCATTAAATTGATCATGGAGATCTTGAATCCAGAACAGTTAGCAGGAAGAGTTCTTTCTTTCATCTTT
>JAQFZH010004644.1:0-11678 GCA_034695485.1 Entomobrya nivalis
ACTAAGAAAAGGGTAAAGCTAACACGATAGCAATAGTTCCAAATATCGTAACAATTCAATATGATCAGTAGTGTTTTGTGAGTGATTGACAAATGCTCAATGTTTTGCTTCAGATATGCAGTTATTTGTTTGTTGCGAATAAAGCCTTCATTGTGAAAAGAATTTGGAGTATGTTTGAAACAAGCATGCTTCGTAAAACTAGTATAAATACTTTCCTAGAATTCCTTACCAATTCAATGTTAATTAATTTGTTTACGATTGCAGTATACTCGTCACTTTTGTACAAGGGAAATATGTATGCCATAGTTCCTAATGCAAAGTTGAACATCCAGGAATCAATCCTCGTTAGTTCAACTGCAGTAATTGTGGTTTTGGTGGAAAGGGATTTGACCACAAATGCACCTTTGGTTAAGTAAACTAGAACGTGAGCCAACAAAACCAATCTTAATGCTGGTTGAAAGCCAGGTTTTGTTCCCATTTGAATTGTGTCATGTTGAGTTTCAAGCAGTGTGAACGGAAACGAGTTGAAAGTAATTTTATTCAGTATTCTTAATTCCAAGGAATACAATGACTTAACTGAAGGTCTCTCCCAGTTTACTTTATGAGGAGCCATTTATTGCCTAAAAAAAGGATTTGATGTTTATTTTCTTGAAAACTGGTCAGGTTAATGGATAAATATAATCAATAAATATGTTGAAACGACTTACCTGTTTCGGTTGAAATGTTAAATTTATGACAACTGTGACAACTCGATTATTAAAAGTTAAACTTTAAGAAAATAAGCAGCGGGGAATTCAAACACAGAATGTTTCAGAGTTATGCTTACTGTACTGATGGTGGGATTTGTCATACATATGTACAAAATACATACTTTAGTATAATGTACAGCGGTTTGATCATTTTTTAAATCCATTTCGTCAGTGAGCGAATGAAAACACTTATCTGCAGTCCTTTCTAAATCTCGTAATTGCAGGCCATTCCTAAGATTGAAACCATGTATCTACATGATATTTCTAGGTAGAAAACCATATATATACTTCACTTGGGCAAAGTGAGAAACGATATGCATACAAAATAGCACAAAGTTCTGCATCGGTTGATACCACATTGTTATCGGGTGAATATTCACTTCTTCTGATTTTTTTCGCATCCAAAAACACTCTAAATATTAGACTTGCAAATGTGAGACTGGGATAAAATAAGGAAGTTTTCTAAATTTGCTATTATTACACAAACCGTTCTATTTAAATGAACAATCAACATTTCTATATTGTTTTAAATTTTAAGAAGCTGTGAAAATAATTTCTACATATTAAATTAAATGTTTATAAAATCAAATTATCGTCCCTTTATGAATGATGTTGGTCGTTGATATTTTTCTCGAAATGTGAACTATGGTGGGTATATGGTTTCATTTTTGAAACTGGCATGCAGATATTTGGTTTTGATATTTAAAAATGACTGCAGAAATGTGTTTTCATTCACTCACTGACGAGTTTGCATTTGAAGTTAGGATAAATGAATTATATCATACTTCCTTCATAGATTCAATTCGTATGCCCCTTTTACAAGGCCTTCTTAACCGGTTTAGTAACTGCAACTTAAAATACTTCACACAGGGAAAACTGTATTCTGAAGTTTTTTGTTGCCAACTGTTAACCTTATCACAGTTTTGAAGTTTTGAATTCTTGAACTCGCTGCAAAAGAAATGTGCCTCTCAAGTGCTTTTTTATCTTGCAATAAGTATACAATATAAAAAGTGGATGATAGCAAAAAATACATATTTGTTTTAAATTGAGTTCAAGGTGGAAACATGCCATAAATTTAATAGTTAGTAAAACCCTAACTTCATAAATATTAGATATTTTCTAACGATATAATTTTAGAAACACAATCCAGAGTACAGATGAACCCAACAAATGTCAAGCTCGAAAGTGTAGGACAGCACGAATCTTTAGAGCCCGAAATTAAGTCACTTTTTAGGTTGATTCCAGGAAACCGACCGGAGGACATGAACAAAACATAGCAAAGAGGAGAAAATCTCCATTATAATAATTGTCTCTTACTGGCGACAAGGTTTGAGAAATTTTTCACACACGCTTCGTGAATTATAATGTGAATAATTATATCAGATCATAACGATTAGAAAAACTTAAAGTTAAAACCACTCGCTGAAATTGTGTGTGTCAAAGTGCTCCATGTGCCAAATGAATACCTTTTAACTAAATAATAGGGGTTGCGTGCAATGCTTCGAACGACTATGTAAGTAAATTTTACGCCATTATTTTTAGGAGGGTTCTTTGAAAGCACATAAACACTTTTATTCCAAAAATGTATTTTTTTATTTAGTATTTGGTGGAATCCAGGAGCCAAAATGAACTTTATTAGTTAAATAAATCATGTTATATTTCTTGGGTAATCGGAGCTCTTACCCAACATTGAGAATAACACTCATATGGAATAAATCAGACATAATGGATTAAAAACCTATGCATAGTGTTTTACAAATGATTTCCAAAATGGCTGTCATTTCACAATCAGTTCATCACACGATCTCAGTTGAGGTTTTGATGTCAATATGTGGTGGAAACAAAATTTTGAGTTTCGGTGATCTCGATTTTACTATTGTTGGCGTTAAAGCAGAATTATGTATCAAGTTAGTTTTGAAGATAGATTTTTGTGCGGAATACTTTTGGCATTTATGATTATACGTTCCAAGTTACGTTGAATCTATACACCAGCAGGGCCGAAACGATTATAACCTTTTGATATTTTCAAATCTATATTTATATTAAGGACACAATCAAGACTTTAATTTAACTGGTCATCCGATATAATATTCAAACCAGTTTTAATTTTGCCAGAAAGCAGTATTTTGTATATTCACTTCAATTTGGGTCGGTTTCTTGCTGGTATCGTGGTTCTAATTAATGTGAATTATAATTTATAATGTGAAAATTTTTTTCCGGTTGCTTACGACTACCAAAGATTATAATTATGCCAATCTGCGAAAATAATGGGTATAGCGGTCAAAGTACTTCACGTGCCAAGTATTTACCTTGAAACTAAATGAAATTGAATGTTCGGCAATCCGCCACTTTAAACGACCATGTCTATAACTCTCACGCCATTTATTTTTAGTATAATTTTTTGTCAGTTTTTAACACTTATATACCCGTATTCGCCTGAGCAAGTATAATGCGGCCACTTGACTTCATTTATTTAGTATTTTGACAAACGTCTAATAGCCACTGTAAAATGATGTCTTAAATAACTTACGACAAAAGTTCTACTTCCTTTGTTCTAACAATTTTTAACCAACGATTCAGAGCCACCGTCAAAAATAAAAATAAACGTTCAACTAAAAAATTTATGCATGCAGCTTAATAAAATGTGTTGCGAAAATTGCAGTCAATTCAGTTCACCCCTTGATATTGGACTTTAAGAAATATTTCAAATTACAATTTAACTTCCGCAGAAACACAAAATCAATTAAAAATTCATCGTTTGCCAGTTAATCAGTGATTTTTAGTTCGATGGGATAAGATGCTGATAAATGATTTGTCAGATTTTTTTCTTAAGATGAGAATATGAAATCACAGCAAACTCATTAATTTCAGTTTATGTTGGCGACAAAGTCAATCAAATATTCCGAGAGTTTGGCAAGAAAACCGTTTTTTATCGACTACCGTTATATTAATTATATTGTATTACACCAAATGTATGCCTTTTTATAATTATAATATTGTTCAAATAAACAAAACACCAATTTTAAATTTCATATTTATTGTAACAAACTATTGTAGATTGCCTAGCTTTTTAGATTTTTAATTTTATCTTCGTATTTATTTATGCAATAAAATTGTATGAACTAGAATGCAATGATGAACTGAACTTTGTAGACGTTAATTTGAACTGAGGGCTGCTGGAAAAATCAAAAAATTACTGGTAGCCATGAAGATTCATTGCAACAAGAAATTTTGTATTGTTGTGACTCAATGAAATGCTTAACAAATATTGTCAATATTTAATAATTTAGTTGATGTAAACTATTGTTTTTGTGTAACTAGACCATTATTACAGACGTTCAAATTAATTTCGCCAATTATAAAAAGAAATTGTTTATTATCCTTTCTTGGAGTGATTACACTACCAATCTATAATAACAGTTGTATTTGGACAAACTGGGACAAGATGTCCGGTCCGGACAAGATGCTAAATCCCTATGTTATATCCCATACTAAATTCCACTGCTAACTCCCATACTAAATTCCAATGCTAACTCCCATACTAAATTCCAATTAAATATCCCATGCTAAATTCCAATGCAAAGTCACAATGCTAAATCTCTTGATAAACCCAATTCCAAAATCCCATACTAAACCCACTTTCAAAACGAACTAAATGCTAGACCACGTTTTCAAACCTAATGCTAAACCCCTAGTTCCTTCAAATATTTCCAACTGAAAAGCATTCTAAATAAAAATCATGACGACAACACTTCTTTTTAAAAGCAACGAAATCAGCCAGCGGCTTGCCAATAAATTATTTCCCATTCCACTTGGTTGGGATTTCGAAAACAAGTGTTTAGTCTGTGATAAAAATAGAGGAAAAAAGTTTGTGGATGCAGTTTACACCAACTTATAGTTGGAACGTTTGTTTGTTTACTTAGCATAACTGGTTTGTATTGCTATTTCCTTTTGAACCATTTCTCGGGCGTCCTGGACATCAAAAATATGATCATTGTTGGATTATTCGGAACATTTGTTATACCAGCTGTTCTTCTCTGTGAATACGGATATACTAAGTATGGAGTAGAGGGTTCCCCCATTATAAATTGGGGTATTCAAAGACTACATTCACTGAAAATAACTAAGGTTCGAGATGTGGACTTAAAGACAGCTATCACTTCAGGTAATCTTCAGTTGAAGTTCCGGTAAATTTTTAAATAACAAATAGGTATTTCTTACAAAATAATAATATTTTTGATTTTTTAAATTTCCGTTTTTGCAGAACTATCAAAATTGGTATTTGGGAACGCTGAGAATAGATCGAATATTGATTGGTTTGGAATTATGGCTCTTAACGTGCTCTACAATCAATATGTATTATTGGGCGTGGTACTTCCTACATTTCTTGTCGACTCGAATATAGATATATCTTATATTTGGCTTTATTCCTTTTCTTCTAAAGAACTTTTTTCTTGGCCACCATTTTATGAAAACTATTTTCTAAAAATAATTCGTGCTATATTTCACATACTTTTAATGGAATGTACTGTTGTATCCATGGCAACTCCACTGGTATTTAATATTAACGTGTTTCAGCTGATGACGTCTATAACAAAGTATAAGGCAAATACAAATGTTGTCAATCGCTCAGCTTTACAATTATATTGAGAGTTTTTTCTCGGCTTGGTTTTATTAGAAGAATGTGGCAAACTGCTTAATAGAGTACTTCTGTCGGCAGTATTTTTTGTGCTAATATTTGGAGTAAATGTGATTATTTGAGGATTTAATGTGTTGCAATTTCATATATATCTATATGCACTGTTTTTACTGTTAGGGTGTTAATTATTTTAGAAGTTGGATTAACGGTGAAAGGATATATTTACCATAACTCCAGGGAAGTTTTAGATCGTTGGGATGTTAAATTAGTGGATGCGAAGCGGAATTCGTTGTATGTTAGAAAAGCTTTAAAGTCCTTTCGCCCTGCTTGTGTTTATGTGGCTTATTTCGGTTTTGTTGATAAGGATCTTAAGGTAAACTATTTACAGACTGTTCTGGAATATTCCATAAATCTGCTAATGATCTTTAAAATTTAGATTTAATAAAAATTTGTCACTATTTAAAAATAAACACAAAATCTTGATTAGCAAAAAATTATTCTTCAAAAATTTTATTAAGAGAAATATTTGCTTCTTTGAGCTTCCAAAAAACAACGTTGAAATTTTTCCATTCTTTTATGTCTATCTCAACGTTTAAAGTTCAGAATGTTAAGTATTAATTAATGAAGTGGTGCATGCACTGGCGTTTCAATATAATCAGAGTATGTGATTAATGCTAAAAAAATACACTTAAATGAATGACTGATTAATGATGAAGGGGTCTGAAATTGAAAAGGCCAATCCCAAACTCGGTTTGACCTTTAGTATTTGCTTGACAAGTTTGCGGTCAATCTGGTCAAGCTTTGGCGTTTCAGAAGTTCCCCAATAAGCTCATGTATCCATTACCCCCGTTTTTATTTGGACACTTTAAAAATCCCAAGTTAATGCAAAATTTGCTTTAGTATGAATTGTTTAAGACTATAACTGCCCTATTTGGAGTTTTAAGTAGACAGGGTATACGATTTGCAAACTTGGGAGTACAACAATACAATGCTAGCGATTTTGTAATATTTTAAAATATTTGAAATAATTATTTATTTTAAGTTTGCATCAATTTACTTATATCCTGTCATCCATGTGGTAGCAAATGCTATGCAAACATGTTGTATATTTTGTATTACATTCCAAGTTGACGTAATATTGTCCTATAAGCTTAAAATAAATAGTATTGCGTATTCTACTGTAGTACTTTTTTAAGCTTTACTTACGAAATTGTTAATATTTTATGACTTACTATTCCGCCGTAGTTAAATTATTTCGCAACAATCTATATATTTAGCTCTTTTCTACTCAATGTATGACCCACTTTGATAAATTTCCTAAAATAGGTAAATCGCTTATATAATATTGTAAACATTAGTACTTAGTATTCTTAGTATTCTTAGTACATATCCGTTCGTGTCTTGTACTTGTTAAATGCAAATAAACAAAATTCGACTTCATCCTCAGGTTTTCCTAATCTTACTTTGCTCAGCATTTAAAGTTTCCAAAAAACTCTTTACAATTTGGCTCTTTAGGTGACGATCTTGACAAGTATTGATATATGCAGAGGCAATTAGATTCACTTCTCCATAAGCATTAGTGAAGCATCCATTCTGCTAAAACCTGTCTTTCCAAAATAATGTCGCTAACTTCAGGAACCTACCAAGTACTTCAAAAAATCCAAAACTGGATACCGCCACCCTATTACGTCGATCCAAACACTTATCAACTGATTAAAAACCAACTGTATGGTAAAACCCGTCACCAACTGTTTCGTTGGATAAGTTTATTTATCGGTGTATTTATTCTTTTACCAATTAGTCTATTTTACCTTACCTGGTTATTGTTTCACTGGCACTCTTATACAATTATGCACTTGGAACAAGCCATCGTATATTTTATTGTGTTGTGTTTTATTATTACTATTTTGCCCGTTTGCCATTTAAATATTACCCAAAGTTCCGAGCTTATGTTCCTCGTTAATCAAAGTGTCCAACTTAACAAGCCTTCAAAATATGCTTTACTCATGTCGTCAAAGTTCAACAAAGTATTGGCAGCTAAGGAAATCTTGATTTACAGCATTTCGGTTTGTATCTGTTCATTGGTGCCGGCGTATGTGGCATCTCCATTCTGTCTCCAGTTTTTACATCTGCAAATCCTTTTTGGAAGCAGAATTTCTGTTAAAATATGTGAAGCACTGATATTCGTCATTACAGGTACATTTGGCGTAGCCACTGATATACCTGTCTTACTTTTTATAATAGTAATAACTGAAAATGTTATAAATTACTCCAAAAATATGTGTACAAAAAACACTCCTTGTTACTCTCAAAGACCAAAGTTACGATTTTCAAGTTGTTACGCACAGTTTCGTGTTATTCAGATTTTTTTTCAGCTGGCAAGTAATGTTTTTAGCTTGTATTTGTTAACATTTACCTCTGCAGGAATATTACTGGCGTCGTGTTATGCGTACGTCACATTTCGAATGTTTGATCAATTACAAATTGTGATTTATATTGCTTTCCCATTAGCGTTATGCATGGCTATTTCTCTTGTGCTACTTTTAACATATCTTGGTAGTATTCCGTTTAGGCATACAGAAATTTTTAAAATATATTGGACATCCCAGTCGTTAAGAAAGGAAGACAAGAAACGTTTACGAGCTTGCAAGCCTACAGGATTTAAAGTAGGGCCTTATGGTGTTTGCGTAAATCAGCTTGGTCTACATGTATACAATACTATAGTTGATAATACAATCAACCTTGTATTACTTGATAATGTTTAATAGAATAAGTAGTTGTAATTAGGAATTAATTTTGAACATTTTTTCTAATCAAAACGAATATCAGATCTGTTGTTTGTTAGAAAAGTCATTTGGCCTAGTAGGAATTTTAAAGTGAACTACTCAAAGACTGTTTTCGAATATATCATAAATCTACTTAAGATTATGAATCCGTATATTCAATTAGTTATGGAATAATAGGTTTCCCAAACGAAAATAAAAGTTACTATTTGTGTCTTTTTTATTTGATGGACCAAAAAGATTTTTATGCACAAAAACACGGTTTGTGTGTTGGTTTCAATCTTGTGCAAAAATATATAAATTAAGTATGTAGTCATGGTACAACCTTTCACGATATATTTATATGGTTTTAATTGTCTAATTCTGATCGATCGGCTTTTTTATTTAGAATTTTAATTTTAAAATTCAAGTGGTTTAGATTGTATTGAAAAACATTGTAACAATTGAATAAACAGTTTATAATCAGAATTTATGAATGCTATTATTATAATTTTTTGCTAAATTTTAGTAATTTTTTTCTAAAGTAAATTCACTAGTTCTTCGATGAGCAAACAATACCATTAAATTATGACGTATTAACTTAAATGAAAGTTTGCATATTTTAGATGTGTAGAATTAAATGATTAAGTATTGTAGCCAATAAATCACACAAATCAAATTATGATTATTTTCCATCAAGACACTCGCGTACATTTTGTACCATTTTCTCGAAACTGAACGCAAATAATAAAGTAAGATCATAAGTCCACAAATCTATTTAATAACATAATGACCCAATGCATGATTTTCAATATTGCTTTGAAAAATTTAATTCCAGTGTACCATTATACAAAAAAGTTATCTTTTGAGATATGTCAGCCACAAAACTAAAAAGACCCTAACTATTCGCTATAAATAAGGAGAACCCAAACCGATAAACATTTTGCACATTACCCACAAAACATTTTTTAGAATAAAATGAGAACGAATATGTAAACGAATAGGGCAGAAAACAGAGTTGTACGAATAATCCAATTGAATTTGATAATATCATTGACAATGTCAACAATAAACTTGACCGACAAATATTTGGATTTGAGGCTACCCAAATTTTGCAAGCGGAGACGAGTCTTGAAAACATCGTTAAGAAACCCATTTATATACACCTAAGTTGGCAGGCTAAGCCTCGTAAGATAAAATTCTTCAAACTAGCCACATACATGACGAGAGTAAATCATCGGAATGATGAAACCGCCAAAAACATATTAAATGCACAAGAATTTTTATCATTTAATTGGTCTGAAATATGAAAGAAATTTTTGCCAATTGAGGATAACTCTTGGAACCAGCAATAAAAAGTCCAGGACATTATTTTATTAAGACAAAAGAATACAAACTTTGTCGTTTCAGTAAAAAAACTTTTGATGCAATAGGTCTCGTTTTTAGAAAGTAGAGTTTTTTGAAAACGAAAGTCCAAAGAAAGTATTTTGCAAGCGCGAATTTTGACAAATTAATCAGCAAAATAGCTTTTTTCTAGAGAAACCACAGCATTCCTGGGAATGCATTTTTTGCATATAAGCTACAACCCTTTTGCAATTATAACGAAATCCTTATAAAAATTTAACCAGGTATAGATGAATAAATGTCACCGGAAAATAAGCCCATGGTCCAAACGGCAATGTTGGGCTTAATTTTTTTTAAAATAATTGTTGGAGTAAAAAACTGCTACTTTTATCATGTTTCATCCCTTTATTCTACAGGCATGTAAAAATGTATGGTCTTATGCGTGAATACTTTACCGTATTTATTTTTGTGTAATGAAATTACTGAGCTATACGCATACTTCATGTTACCTACTGATTCATGTAAGCGTCCTGTTTTTCCCTTGGATATGGCAAAATCTAAATGGAAACCTGTTTCAGTAATTTCCTCGTTCTTTGCATTCGATAGTTACACATTCACATGTTCTCCATTACAACACAAACGAGCAAAACTTCAGGTTTTCTTTCTTTTTCCACAGAAAAAAGGCCGGACCACCAAAAACCTAGATCATTCCTGGCTCAGCAGCCAATGTTCGTCTTCTCGTCACGTTAAGACTGCGTCCGTCCATTCACATATAGTCTTTCTAACTTGGCTAAAGCAATTTTTCCACCATCTATTTTCAATTTGTACATATCAAACAATTATACGTCGTTTTAGTAATTTTGATTTATAAAGCTGTTTATATTTTACTCCAATACTTTCTCCATAGAGGAGCCGTTTTAAGCGTTATTTTAAAATCGATTTCTTAAAAAATGATTTTTGTCTCATGACCAGCTCCGTCAAAATCGTATCCTTAAATAAGATAACTTTATGAAGACGATATTAGAGCTGGAGCCTTTGTACAGTCATTAAGTTCAACAAAAAATAGATTGATTTTATCTGCACAGCATCTCAAATCATTCAGTTGCAGAGCGTTGCATGCCGCGGAATCCACACAATATCATCTCATGAGCAATTCCAGCCATTATCACTTTATCACCAATTTAATAGCGAAGTTATTATATATTTGGGCATCTATTTTTCGATTACACTTTTCTAATCTTGTATTACTTTACATATTTGTAGTTTCTATGATAATTGAGACTCATTTTAATGTCTCCAAAACGAAGAATTAATGATTAAAATTTTTGTCTGTACATCTGTCTTTAAACTAGGTAACTCAAATCGTAGTTGTAGGTGACTATAAAAATCGCATTCATTTTTAACCCAACTAGCCAAAGGAAAGGACAAATGATAGTATATTAATATTGATCATAGAGGCTCTCTATTAGAGGGCATTATATCGACTCAGTCTACAGATCTTGCCAAGAACTTTCTGAATGATAAGCCATGATTGTCCAGAGTGACCTGTTTAGGTCAAAAAATGAAACCAAATGTTCCAATATGAAATACATCATAATGCTACTGTGTCGGTTTCAGCACCCATTTCACACATTAATTTGTGCGGTTCAGCTAGGCTGTTATGATTGCTTTTACATCTGGCTTATTTCTAATGACAACTTGCCACAAGCCAAGTGAGCGACATTTTGTATTTCTCTTTATTCTATAAACACCTAAAGCTTCTTAGTTAGCCCTTTGAAATCCCGTTTTGGGGAATTTTATTAGGAAAACTCGGAAGATTCCTTCAAAGCGGGTACCCAGATCATCAACTGTGATAAGACCAACTTTAAATCCTCAGTCAAAAGTGCTACCAAACAAATCTCAGTAAGTTAAATAAAAACTATTTTGATATCCCGTTATTTTAAATTCGTAATGCTGGTCGTCATTTGTAGGGCTTGGCGAAAGCCAAGCTTCAGTGTGATGAGATGTGTGATGATTTTAGTAAATTGTATCAAAACACGTTACACTTTTAACTTTCAATTGCATCAATTTATTGGCAACTAGTTTCGCTTTTTATTGCTTCTTCAGGCCAATTTTCCATGAAATGGATATTATTTATAATTAAAACTTAAAGTTAACATAATCTACACTGTCGTGTAGTCGTCA
>JAQFZH010004645.1:0-11678 GCA_034695485.1 Entomobrya nivalis
TCGATTTACGTGCAAGGCAATAAATTCGAATGGAGAAATATTGGCTTATACGGATATTGTCGTAGTTAAAACTGGTTGGTGAAAAAGCGCGTCAAAATAGTTTCTTGTTAACTAAAAATACATAATAAATAAATCATGTCGTTGTTCATTTAGTCGACATCGTTGTTCTAATCATGGGACCAATAGGAGGTATTTTGGGTCTGCTTGTTTTATGCTTTGGTGGCATGATACTACGATACCAGTGGAAACAAAGGGTATTTTAAAAATATTTAGAAAGAATATCACAGCTCGGTATGTTTATTGGTTCCTTTGAACAATACAGAATAACTTTTCTATAGAAATTAAGGATAGTTTTAAGTTCAATCAATGAGAAGGAATTTTACCAAGGAGCCATTGAAAATCTTAATCCAGATCTTAGCGTAAGTGACCAAGCGCATCTTTTACCTTTCCAGCAGGCCATGTGGGAGCTACCAAGACAAAACTTAAAATTGGGTAAACTTTGTTTCGAATGTTAAATATGTTTTCACATTTACGTAAATACATACCAGCTTACATCCATGTTTTATTACATTTTATTTATATTTTAAAAACAGGAATTCCATTGGGATCTGGCGCATTTGGTCTTGTCCTCAAAGCACAAGCTATAGGAATATCAGGTGCTGAAGAATCTAAGACTGTTGCAGTTAAAACTGTCAAAGCCTGTGCAGATGAGAGTCATTTTAAAGCGCTAATAACAGAACTGAAAATAATGGCCAATTTGGGAAGGCATATGAACATTGTCAATTTGTTGGGGGCTTGCACAAAAGAATTGGCCAAGAAACGTGAGAGCCAAATAACGTATATTTATACATAAATAATCACCGTAACATGCATTTAACCGATAAGATTTAAATATTTTAGGGGAACTGCTTGTAGTAATGGAATTTTGTAAATATGGAAGCCTATTAAGCTACATGTTAAAGAAACGGGGCTCATTTATAAATCAACTAAACCCAATCACCGATATAATTGATCAGTCAATTTGCATACGAAAAATGAGCACCAGTAGCACTTTAAGTCGAAGGGAGGATTCTAGTGGATCCCTAATGGAAACGTCCACCGATTTTGAATCTTTCGATTACAAAGGGGATTACCAATCTGCTGATACTGAAGCCGTTAAATCAACTGACTTGTTGAGCTGGGCGTTTCAAGTTGCAAAAGGAATGGAATATTTGTCCACTAGAAAGGTGCACTATAATTTATTAGTTTATATTGACTGATACAAAATATATTAGTCAAAAGTTTTCTAAAAATAACTTGTATTTTTTAGGTTTTACATGGCGATTTAGCGGCCAGAAATGTTCTTTTAACTGAAAACAATATCGCGAAAATTTGTGACTTTGGCTACGCAAGAGAGACGTTTAAAAATTACGATTATAAGAAAAATACGAAGGTAATAAAATAATAATCCTCTCGTGTATTGTGTATTTTGGTACAACGTATCTAGAATATTTTACCACATTTATGTTAGGGAATACTATTGCCTATAAAATGGATGGCAATTGAGTCAATTTACTGTGGAGTATTTTCCTCAAAGTCAGACTGCTGGTCTTATGGAGTTCTTTTGTGGGAAATGTTTAGTATGGGAAACAAACCCTATCCAGGTTATAACAATTAATTATAAGTTTTTTTACATCGAGATATTATGATTGATACGACTTTTTAACTAGGAATGGAAGTCAACGAAGATTTCTGTCAACGGTTACACGACGGTTATAGAATGGACAAGCCCAGATATGCACCAACTTCGATTTACCAGGTTATGCTGGACTGTTGGACTCATGAGCCTTCTGACCGACCATCGTTTTCTCAGGTTTCCATTCGACTTCGAGAAATGATTTCTAACTGGGACCGAAATGGATATATGAAGTTGAGTGAAATTTACGAAAATTTACCAGTAGATAATATGCATACTGAAACCGACTATTTGATGCAAATGGCAAATCCTGGTTGTGAGGCTGATAGCAGTGGAACTTCTGGAGACAATGGTGTGACTATGAAGAGGTATCAGGAAGTTCCAACTTCATCCTCAACTCAACTTGAACCCTTCTGCTCTGTATTGGTAGGTAAAGGGGAAAACGACAATCAGTGTACTTTTAATAGCAAGGGCACTCCTTCACCTGATGAGAAAGTGTAAACTGAAGTGTTAAAAACAAATAAAAAACATCCTAACTCAAATATGCTTAATTTTTACAATCGTTACAAAATAAAAATATAAATAACTTTATGATTCCACCAAATTAATGCATACATATTTGTACGAAAACATTTTAATGTGGCATCAAAACGTTTGTTTTACATTAACACATTTAAAAACCAATTAACATTAGCTTTTAACATTAACATTGGCTGTGGTTAATTCGGTATACGAACACATTTCCAGCTTCTGGTATCGGAGCATTCGATTTGGAAGCTGAAACTGTCACGCAGTTTGTAATCTTAGTACTTATTTCACTTAAAACATCTTTCGTTTTGGAAATTTAGGGGAGATTATGAAAGATTCGAAAACTTTCCTGACATGTCTTTATTTACCATCGGATTTTGTGCGAGGAAGTTTAAGTAATATGTGTGTATTGTAATGTGTAGTGTGATATGCACAAATCTACACAGGTCCTAAAAGTTAACACCCTTCACCCTAGTTTAGTTTTTTATGTATATTTTATCAAGATGCTACTTTAACATAAAAACGTCTCTTGACTCATTGATGCTTGGCTACACACTTGAATGTAAAAATATGCAGTCAAATTACTTTCAATAATTATTTTGCTACGTTTATGTTTATAAAATTTCACGTCACTTTTAAAATATTTACTTATGCTCCCTAACACTACGAGCATATCAGGTCTTAACTACACTACGCTGCAATATAAAATTATTTTTCATAAAAAACAGTTTTGTTGAGGAATTTGTTGCATGATCATTTTTGTTTACTAGTGTGGTTTGATATACAAAAGTCCCCAACACATTTATAGGTCTGCGAACTCATTTATTCATCAAAATTCTAGAGTCATCATTATTCATTCGATACTAGAAATTCAACAGAGAATGAATAAAATTCCGTCATAGGCACACCAAATAGCCACCTGGTTATGTAAGCTACTTTATTAAAAACGTCTGCCAATGCAGCTGTAGATTTTGGTAATATTATGTAAGATTCGACTTTTAACCCTTCATATAGTTAAATTTATTAGTTTTCTAGTTGTGTAAGCTCATTACACATTACAAATTACACGAGCAACTATATGTACAAATGTAAATAAAGTACATTTATAAGTGTAAGATGAAGCGGTTTCCTTTAGACAACGTAAAACGTACTTGTTTTCACTCATTATGACGATTTTTTACCATGAAATGAGTCATTTTATAAGTTCATCTGTCTTTTACTGAAACCTTTTTGACTTCTGACGTACAATAAAATTGCAGCTGCTCAATAGAACATTTTTCGTACCATAAATTTCATACAAGGTTGTCTTTACGACGTAACACTCATTACTCTGTCATCATCAGACTGTCGTCTGTCCATCTGTCTCTCCATGAGTCGGACGAGGAGATTATCCAGCTTCTCAGAAGTGGTCTTATGGTAAACGACCTGGTACATAAATGAATTAAAACATGTTTCGGTGTTTATTTATATGTATGTACGTGTATATGTTACATCCCTGATACATGATTTTTTATACAAGTACAAGGAAGCGACTCAGTTAATATGTATGTAGTTTGCCAACATTGTGTTACAGGTATACGTAAATTTTTACTAAACCGGTTTAAGTAAATGACTCAGTTTTGATTTGGGTTTGTCTGAACGACAGTGTGTCTGACGTTTCTTCGCAGAAAAAATCGACAAATAAGTATAGCTGGATACGTTTGGTGTCATTTGATATATTCACCATTCATTGCAAAACGGCACGTGTTTCAATAATCATTTACTATTTACTCGATACGTTATCAAGTTTAAAAAAGATAGAAAGTAATAATCAGAAATAAAATAGTGGCTAGAGTAGTGACATTATCAGCAATAAATTTATTTTCTTAAAACAGATTCCTTTCAACTGAACTGGTTAAAATGAGTATGAATACATATTTAGTGCTAGTTCTTTCTCTTTGTATCCTAAGAAGTGCACAAGGTTTGTTGTTACTTTTTTAAATGAAAATATATATATTGATATATATATATTGTATGAAGCAATAATTGTACGTTAATTTGACAGCCCTGCAATGCCACGTTTGTGCACATCGTACCGGCGTAGTAGAAGAGGACCTTTCTGACACTGAAAGACAGTTTGTGGATTCATCCTGTAAAAAAGGAAACACTCCCGGGAGTAATTTTCTGGTAACTTGCAGTCCTTCCCATAATTCCAGTTTAGGTAATTATTGAATTTCACAATCCGCGTTTTCCTTTTAATTATTATCCAGTGTGTTCTAAATAAATTAATTCTATTAATATATACATATTAATTTCGGAGAAATAAATAGAATAATAAATCATTTTTGTTTATATTTTTTATTTTTTAGAAGTTTCTTGTGCAACAATGAATATAAAAGGATTCACAGCTCCTTGGCCTACTGGTGTTGAAATAACAACAAGAGGTTGTCTAAAATTTCCCACGGGTTTCGGAGAAGGATGTAAGGACTGGAGAAAATCCGAAATTTTGAACAGTACAGACATACCAACAAAAATCAAGGAGTATATGAAACCATTTAGTGAAAGTATTACTGTGGAATTTTGTAGGTGTAGACAAGATGGGTGCATATGATTATAAGGGAACATAAACTCAAATTAAATTATGCATAAAGTCGTTCACAAGAATCCAATTTTGTATTTTTGTTTAATGTTGTTATTAATTATTTTTATATAAAGGTATTTACACAGAATAAAGAATTTACTGAAAACATTATAATGTAAAGTTTTTAGTTACATTATTTAAATACGTCATTTATCCAACCCTTCCCATGTGACTAGGGTTTTGTCTACGAAGCTAAAAAAGCTTGCATGCGAATTTAAATAAAAAAGTATAATATATTGTCTAAATTACTACTGCTACACATGCAATAGAGTGTACCTTTTGACATTTTCATCATTCGTTTTGATGTAAGGCATTTTACTTCCATATTTTTATCAGTCCTATTTTGTAACAACTTTCTCTTCGAATTAAACAGGATTCAAAATGAGACTTGGTGCTTATATGAAAATAGTTTTAAGATTAAAAACATTTTCCTTTGGTCATAAGTTTGTCCACCTTAAAACATGGCTATTAACACTTGGTGTATTTAGACGCCGTGAAAATCAAAAACACATCTAAAAACGAAAGGAACATATTTTTTTGCATATTATCAAGTCAATATTTCTGAGGTTTCAGCATTCTTTACTGAGTCTTAAAAATATGAAGTGCGATGAACGTACAATCTGAAAAATGTAAACATTTGTGCATTGAATCGTTTTGATAATTTGCATTTATGAAAAAATATTATTTTCGCTTGAACTCTCAATATATTTAAAGTAAACTTGCCTTAATAATTTTTTATTTGATATTTTTCTTAAATGACAGTACGCAGAAATTATTTTTATGATATATTTGAATTATTATCGAAAAACCAATCAAATAATTTCGTCAAATCTTGTACATGAGGCGCAATAATAGAGTCGATTGCTTTTTAGTATATCTTTATCTTAATCGATTATAGGAAAACGAAATTTTCAGTCGAACTATTTTTTACTGTCGAATTGTATATAACCGACTGTGTTGACGTTTTTAGTCGACCTTTAGCAGTCGAACATGCTTACTGTTTACCTTTTTAGTCGACCAGAAACAAATAAATAATTTTAAGGTCGTCTGACAAATTTCTACAAATAAAATTCTTCTAATATGGTTATTCACTAAGAACTATTCGACTCTTCTACCGACTCATCGTACAAATCATCTATGACACGATTATTGATAGTTGAATCGCATGAAATTATCCATTGACCTCCTATTGGTGTATTCTCATAAGGGTTGGTGAAAACCTTTCTTCTATCACTATCTCGTTTACTTGAACCAACAATCAATGCCAGTTCTTCAGAAATTCCTGAGCTGCTGTGGTTTTTACGCACAAAGTTGAACGCCTGAACTTGGGTACCATTTTCACCAACCGGTCGCAATTTCCACTTTGTTTCATCACCTACCGCACTACAACATGTTGCTTCAATCCCGCTCTGACCACAAAGCCAATTATATCTGCTTTCCCTCCAATGATGGCTTACAATGCGGAAGTAAAGCTCACTTTCTTCTTTCACAAATTTGAATTTCCATCGACCTTCCACCACTTTCCCTCCTGGGCTCCATGTGTAAACTTGCTTATTTGGACTTCCCGGAACTTTTATGTTGGAAGCGTATAGGTACTCTGAATTTACGTAATTCTTAATGTAACATACGTTTTCTTCCAATATTTGTCGAAACAATTTTGGAAGCGATTCTAAAAGATGAACGGACCGAGGATTAGAATCCCGAAGTTTCTTTACTGTATATGTCAGTTTTAGCATTTCCTCAGAATGATCAAGAGAAAACGAAAGTAATCCATCGCGAATCGCAGTCAAACCCACAATTTTACTTGAATATTCAGGAAGGCCTATAAAAAACGCTAATAATTTGTCAAAATGTTCAGTTGGAAAACGACTTGTTAATTTTTCACCAGAAAATACACAAGCCGCCCTTAATAGCTTGTCTAGATAATCATTAATTAATCCGGTCTTGGTTCTATATTTTATGAAAAATGAAGTAATTTCTGTATAATTTCCCGTTCTGATATCGTCTGCCCATTGTGTCAAAACTTGGTTAACGAACTTTGATGTATCAGTAGAGTTTCTGATCTGACTCTGCTCCATTAGTTTATCCAGTAGAAAAATTTCAGGTGAAGTGAGGTGTCCACTGTTCTTCATTGTGTTGAATAAAGCAAGGTAAGCCAGTGGTCGTTTAGAAGATGATGTAGCAGCAATAAAGTCAACAACTTTCTCAAAATTTCTTAAATTCCCGTTGTACGCACGTTCAGCTATTGTTGCACATTCAGATTTTCCCTCATTAGCATCATTTCCCCACGTGTTTCTAAACCTTTCATCGACGTCGTTTAAATTTGCTATTTGAATTTGTTCAATTATGAGTTTTGCCGTGATGTTGTATCGAATCATATTCACTTCACGTTGAAATTGGTCATAGGAATGTTGAAGATGACGAATTATGTGGTTGAAGGGCTTTTTGCCATTTGTATCTTCACTAGAGTGAGTCACTTTTGTTTTTTCTAAAACGTAAAACCCGGCATATATTATTCCCCTAATATAATATAAAAGCTGCTTGTAATGATCGACCATTGATCGGAATATGTAAACGGTGCTATTTTCAAATTTGAATTCGAGCAATAACTTAGCTTGATCGCAGTAGCATTTAAGAATAATATCAATATAATTAAGGGCGTCACCAAAAGGAGAAGGGCAAATGGACTCAAATAAATTTTGCTGCCGGTGCTGACAATAAAGTTTGGTTTCTTCAGTTTTCAGTTGGGTGGAAATGTTCACAAAATTTTGGTACAAGGTTTTGAGCACATCTGCTGAAGTATTAAGATGGGTAGTATACGTTGGGGCGAAGGGATAATCATCCGGTATTAGTGCTTCAACGGTAAATGCTTCAATTGATTCTTCTTCAATTGATTCTGCTTCAATTGTTTCTTCTTCAATTGTTGTTGCTTCAATTGTTGTTATGGACGACATTAGCCAAATTAGAACTGCAACAGAACCAAAAGTCTGCAACCTTATACTTGATAGTACTATCATTTTAAAAGCTGATTGATAATTTCAGTATTATTTTCAAACAAAAGAGAATTGCTAAACGGAAATCGATTTAAAAATAAGCCGATTAAAAAAAATTATACAGACGTCTATGTAATTGAGCAGGTTTGTTCGATTTCAGTAATAGTGAAAGTGGACGATTCAGGACAACATTTTGTTTCGGACTGTGAAGTTTTATCAAAGTTTTGTGTGGTATTTATGCGTTTGCAAAATGCACCAAATCTTGCATAAGTTTACATATAATTTACATGGTTGGTTATTAATCGGAGTAGTCCGTAAAACTGTGATGAAATATTCTTTATACAGCTAGTTAATTCTTCAGCAAGAAAATATGCTCATAGAGTTTACAAAGTTAGCCGTTTGATATACAAATTAAAGCATTCAATCTTTAAGATAAGTTATTACGAGCTACACATGTCTGACAATTTTGATCTTCATATCATTCATCATTTATTTAGAGGTTAAAGGCTGTACAAGTGTTACATATGCAATATTATGTTTATATATATGTGTGAATCTTGGCATGAATTATATAAATTGCGTGGACGATTTATGAATGAGAATACTTATTAAAAATGTAAATTAACTTAATTTATCCAATTTATTTCAATTGCTGGAGTAAAGCCGGTTTTCACCATAACCTTTTGATAGATAATGTCGCCTTACGGCTTGTAATGTCTAGCCATAACAAAGCTCTTAATTATGTTTTACAACAACACGTGCTGCTGTGTTATGTAAACTATATTTTGATACCTAAGTTAACAAGTAAAAACTTTTTTTATAAAAATATGTGACTGGGTTAATTAAAAGAATATTTACATATGCTAATAATACGCATACAGAATATTTAAAAAAAACACTTAATTGCTTTTGAGCTTTAATATTCAACTTTAAACTAGATAACTAAGCAAAATTTGTTTAAAGTACATGTAATATATTAAAAATTGTATCTTCGCATCAAATATGATGATGTAATGAAAAAAATAATGCGCATACGATTCTTCAAGCCCGTGATCGTTTTCTGTATACATCTGCAACGTTGCATTGTGTATCTTGCAATTTTTGATGCAGACAGAACATCACATACTGAGTCGACTTTTACTTGAAATGTCTGTAAAAAAGCGCTTCTAAACGACAGACAGATTAAATTGAGACAGTATAACTCATTGTTTATTATAAGTATGGTCTTGATAAAAATAAAGCAGCCAAGTAAAAAATACAGCTTGAACCAAGTTAGAATGATTGTGCAAACTGAAAACATATTTTCTCATTAGGCTAATAAGTGGAGCAATAAGTATGAATACCGGTCTTTGCTCGACTGGGACCGTACAAGCCCAGGATTTTTTGGGGTACCAAAGGGATTAAAAAAGATAATGCGACAAGAAAATATGAAGTGAGACAGTACTCGCCGAGAAACAATGCAAATGTAAAGGTGTACAAAAACGTATTTTCTTTTAAGTTACTTTTGTACAATAGTCATAATAATTGTTTATTTACAAGTGCATATATTTAGTAATTTCTTACCAAAACTCTTCACAGTGAACAGTGAAGTAAAGTAGCGAATGCATAATATGTTTAAAGGGTATATGGCAAGTTCGGCAGCATACCAAAGGTTTTTTACATTGCCTTATCCTTTTACCCTCATGTCAATGTCAAAGAACAATAGAGAAGTAAGAGCTTAAAAATTAAGATTACGGGCTCGCAGAGGTACGGGCGGATATTGACTTACTTCCATAAGTATTACAACTAATTCCTTAGCTAAATGTTTTTCAAAACAGTTAGTTGAGTGTTTCCCGTAGATTGTATGTTCATAAAATAGATACTAATTGGGTTTACGTGCTACCGTTGACTTTTGATATCAAAGTTGCTTAATATAAACATAGAATTAAGCATTTAGTTTTCAAGATTAGTTATTACGGGCTACACATCCCAGATAAATTCGACGTTCAAACCATTCATTACTTGTTTTAGATGTGTAGTTTGTAAACGCGTCATATGTAAGAAATAGAATATATTTATTTCATTCGTGCTTGCTAACTGATGTCATTCCTTGTCTAATTTCGCCGCTGTAGTTTGTAAACAAACTCGTCATGTGTAAGAATTAAAATATATTTATTATATTCGTGCTAGCAGATTGGTTTCATTCATCATCTGATTTTGACACTATAGTTCGTAGAGGTGTCTTGTAAGAATGACATGGGCAAAAATATGAGTCTCAATCAATATCAATTATATCAACGACCACAGAGTAAGAACGCCTGTACAAACAAAGAATAATTTTGCAAATTAACTTTCAATTTGTTTTAATTCTTGCAGTGTATAATTCTTTTCGGCGTAACATTTTTTATAAATAATAGACGTTTCAGTATTTGACTGTTCTGTAGTTTTATTTGTTTAGTAATATACCTCACTTTTTGAGATTTAAGCAATACAGAAATAATAAAAAACACATTGTTAAAATGTTTTACATAATGAAAATACATCTAATACACAAATCTTAACTTAAGGTGATAAGGAGAATCATACAAATTTCAATTTCAAATAGCAAAATTGCATATGTATAGAGCTATGTAGGCATTTGGTATTCACGATACACATGCCAAATAATTTCATCTTTTCTCTTAACGTTGTAGTTCATACAGCTAGTATTAATTCTGAATCGATGGGAAATAGAGCGAGTTGAAATTTTTCATCAACTGCGCAGTACGATAGGAATTGCATACCTTAACTTCTTACGTCACTCAATGCATACGAGTTAGGAGTTCACATATTAAAAATTTCCGCCGCTCTCCTTCGTACCAAAACAGCCTAAAAATATATATACAAATGACAAGATGTGACTTAAAAATGTGATTCTGTGAGTACTGTCAACGGAATTGACGATAAATCATTGCTATTCATTGTGCACACAAGTGTAGTCTCGCAATTAGGCGAACTATACCACACGATTTATTTACTGTTACTATGGTGGAACAGGTATTCTTTTAAAGTATTGTAACAGATACTATAACGCCTTTCTATTAGTAATGCTTCAATACAACTTATTTTTATTTTTAACTCTACTTGTGATATTGGTTTATGTAAACTTTTATGATATTTATTTCCAGTTTAAAACGGTTTCAAAGTCCAATTGTGTTTTAGTAAATTTACAGAAAACGTATGAAAAATATTGAGAAAAGGAATTATTTTAAAAGTATTTAATTAAAGAATCCAAGCTAGATGAAGGGACGAGCTTCAACAGACTTATTAATGCCCATGAGATGAGTGTTCGTTGTGTAAGGGTTTAATGGAATTGTTGATGGTGCGTTAACTTGAGATTGTGTGAAGTTGCGTTTAAGATAATGAAATTGGTTAAATGAAAATTGTGGTTTGAGTAAAATGATACTTGAGTGATACTGGATAAAATACTGCGACTGATAAATAAAATGCAAGAAACGATCAGGTAATTGGTTTAGTTTTAAAATATAAAATAACTTGGAAGTCAAAATATTATTGAATGTGAAATAGTAAGTGAATTGAATAGAGTCTGGTTTAGTACAACCAGACAGACAAGTGGAGTTTTAGTGCAACTCCAAATGACAATTGAAATGGACAGAGTGACGACTTACACAAGAATGCAGTTTAAACAAGGTTTACATTGAGCTATATTTATAGCTTTGAAATATTTAGAATTAGTGTACATATATTTGCAAGTGAATTAAAGGAACATAAAAATATCATTTAAAAATAGTAAGGTACCTCATAACATAACAAAGCACACGTGGAATGATTGTTACAAATTTCTAGGTCAGTTGAATACAAAGACATGAATACAATTGAATTG
>JAQFZH010004646.1:0-11678 GCA_034695485.1 Entomobrya nivalis
GCATAATCGAGTGCATTGACTGGAGGATGCCTATTGCATTCTTGAGTAAAATCGGATGATGTGAATCACACATCACACTTGAAGAGTCACATAAATACTCACACACACAAGAAATCTTTCAACTGTAACGTTTGCAATAAGTCATTCTCTACTAGAGGAAATCTTAGGAGACATGAGTTGATCCACAGCGGAACTAGAAAATTTCAATGTGAGCATTGTGAAAAAGCTTTTACCACAAAATCTAACTTAAAAACCATTTGAACCAACACAAAACTGAGACACCTTTCAAATTCAGTTTATGTAGCCGGTTTCTGGGATCTGCTCATGCCCTGCAGGACCACATTCGATCACATACTGGAGAGAAACCGTATTGTTGTCACTTTTGTCCCAGTTCATTTCCACTAAAGAGTTATCTAAAGCAACATGAAAATGCGCACAATGATGTCAAACGACATAACTGCTCAACGTGCGATAAGAAGTTTTTAAGGATAGATTATTTAAATAGGCACATGGCAGTTCATACGAAACTGAAAGCCTTCAGATGTGAATTTTGCGAGAAATCTTTTACTGAAAATGGCTACTTAAAAAAGCACATAAAATGGATTCATCAACGAACCAAGGAGCACGAATGTAATTTGTGTGGAAAACAATTCACTGAAAAGGGAAATTTAGTGCGCCATATGAGAGTGCATACTGGTGAAAAGCCATACAAATGTTCTAAGTGTCCGAAGGCTTTTAAAGCTTCAGGCCCATTAAGCTAACATTTAAAAATTCACAATTAATTCACATTTTTAATGCTTTTAGGTATTCCTAAAAGCCAAAACGTGTTTACAAAAGTGACAATAAGGATTGCTGGAAGATTTCATGTTATTGTGTGTAATTCTAACGGAGTATATTTTCAATTGTAAAATTTTTCCTTTGATGTGTGTTCAGCACAATGAGTTTCTTCGTCTTTAACACTTAAGATTACACTTCTGTAAAGTGACGTGTATTTTGTTACAAACTTCGTTATTGTTTTTATTATTATTATTTTGTCAAATTTAATACAAATAAATAAAGCCGTGAATAAGTTATTTAACGTGATGCTTTGGAGAAATAGATTGTTTTGCATAGACTCGCTAAGCGCTTCCTTATGAAGCCTATCTCAGAGCTCAAGAAATAAAGATTGCTACAAACATTGAGTCATTTTTATTTGAAGCAAAGCATACGAAGAGACGATTGTATCGGAATTTTTGCACATTTGTTAATTACTTTAATTAATTCATTTGATTAAATCAGTTGGCTTCTTTGCTTCCTAGCCATAACGAAGAATGATGCAGAAGCAAAGTTATCCTCACTTCCACCAATATTTCCACCTTATCATCAAACTAATTTTTAACAACTTAATCGAGATATTTTTAATTAAGATCACCAGTGACTTAATCATGTTGAGAATGAGACAATTAAGGAAATTCACGTTGACTGTCCAATAAGTATACAAAGTGTGTCGTCGACATCGCCTCCTTTCCCCTTTCTCCAAGACAATTGGGCCAATCTGGGGTAAAATGGGCCGTCAGCCAGAGCATTTGAATTTTCAAGGCGGCAAAGTGCCAGTTCAATTTAAATTATGTCAACCAACTCTTCAATTACCACAACAACCAAATCAGCAGTTAAATTTAATAATAATGGAATGTAATAATAATAATAATAATGCTACCATTTTATGCTAATTAAACTGAAAGAAATTCGTTATTTAACTATGATACCTTAAAAATAATTAAAGTTATTGGTGTAAATAATATTGGACCATTTGGAAATGTTAACGACGAAGTAGATGAGGTTCATTTAAATAAGCTGAAAGACAAAGTAAGGTGGTCTCCCTATAATTTCTGGTCTTCAACAAACTCTGCATTATTATCATCATCAAAACAGTTGAAAATCAAATTCAAATTAGTAAATGGTTGTGATAAAAATTCTAAAATTAGTGGTTGTAGTGGCTTCAGTGCATTCAAAACTATTTTAAATTGGTTATCGTTCGGGAAACTGAAAAAAAGGAAATAACAAAGTGTTGGTAGCAGGGTATTAGTGCTGATAAGCATGAAGATAAGCAGAGTAATAAAAAGAAAAGGTCCAGTTGTCCCTTGTTGGGTTATGCTTTATTAATGCCAAGGAACGCTTAGGGAGAAAAAATTAGGGAAGCTGGGTAATTTATTTAGTAAAATAATTTGCATTGATTGGTAAACTTTTTCAATGATTACTTAAAACTGTTTACATTCTAGCTGATGTTTCCTCCAAGCTATCTCCAAGAAGCCATCCTCCAAATCACCTCAGAGTCTCCTCCAAAATCCATCATCAGAGGACGACCTCTTAACCATCAACCTTGAACGCTTCCTGGTGGACTAAACTTCTTGGTGGCAAGCGGAGAATTATAAATGGGGAAAATTAGTTGATTGGTTGTGATGGTGGTGGTGGGAGTTGTCAGCTGTCTGCTGAGAGGAAAAAATAATTATTTGAATTGTGCACAGCTTTCATATATTTGAATAATTAAAAGCAATAGTTAGAGGTGTTAATTAGTAGGGAGTTGAAAGAACATCGATTTAAATGTTTAAGTTAATTTTTATGGGATTAAATGGATTCAAATAAAAAAATAAGAGTTTGTTGCTCCTAATTTATAATTTTGAATATTTGAATACTTCTTCTGAAGACATTTTTTTTAGTAAAATTACAATTTTCAATCATTATAATTAAAAAAACATAATTAACTATTTTAATTACCCATTAATCTTTCGAAATCCAAACCACTGCTGCAAAGCGTGTGGGGAAAATGGCCGAATGGAACACATTTCCAGTTGAGTCAAATTATCAACTTTGGCCTACCACGCCCCCTTGTCAATGAATGTCAACACAGCGGTTCTCAACTTTAACATTCGGGAATTCGAAATCCTATTCAATAATCAAAGCAATTTAAAATAAAAACTTAATTATCTGGTTAATTATTTTTAGTCGCGTATTAATTTTTTACCTTGATATTGATAAGCATGTAGACATCCGCATCCGAAATATTGTGTAGACAAATCTCAAAAATGGTTTTCGCAATCACCATCTAATTTTTGGAGGACATCTTGGTAAAAAGGGCTTTTCCTTCAACTGTTTTAATTACTCCTTGTTCATCAACGACGGCGGATCCTTGCTCAATCGCGTTATTTATTTAATGTTTAATCTAATTTTCATTGTAGTAAGTAGTAACGTAAACAGTAATAACATAGTAGATGTAAATATTTTTGGAATGGAAATGTTGCACCACAAAATGTGTTATTGATCAATAAATTATGAGTTTAGTTGCACGAAAAAACCACGAAATGATTCCAAAGTTTAAAGTGGGTTTGTGTAGTTTGCAGAAGACAATCGCAGATATCTAGCTATAAAATTAGAGGCTATAATATAAGTATCCGATAATGGACAATTTATATCAAACCGACCATTCGATAGTAATCAAATATTATTTATTTATATACTGGAGGAGAAATCCATACAATAAAGAAAAGCTCCATAGTAGAAACAATTTTCGGTAATAAAGAAAATCAAAAAATAATACATTCAAAAATGCAACTTATAAAACTGACTGACAAAATATAATCCAAACAGTCTTGAGCTACAGATTGATAATCAAACGTAGTAAAACATTCATTATCAAGTGTGTGATATTTGGAGCCAAATTGATTTCATAAACATTACGTTAACAAAGTTATATAGTTATATTTGAAGTAAACATAATTTATATTAGAATGAAAAATAAATATTTAATACAAAAGGTCTTTCGATAGCAAAACAGACAAAAGAGGTCTGCCCACGACAGTTTTAACAAGCAGCGTATTTGCTGCACAATCCAACAAAATATTACAAACAAAATCTTTTCATCATACTCATCAAAGTATTTCCCATGTCTTAATCACTAAAATATATTAACATGCCAATAAAAAAATAGTGATTAGTTGTGTGTTTTCATGTGTCTGCATAACGCACTTGGTTGTGCAAACGCCTTAGGACTACTAAATGAACTCTTACTACGAATGATTTCACACATAAATTGCAGTGGTGGTCCCTAATTTGATGGTGAATATATTTTATGTGTACATTTAAACTGCTTTGTTGGGTAAACGATTTCTGACACAGTTCACATTTGTAACTGTTTAATTTAGTATGAACATTCATGTGTCTTTTTAAATGGCATTTTGTTGAAAAAATTTTATTACACGTAGAACAATTATGTGGTCTAACACCAGCATGTGCATCCTCATGTTTTCGAAGGTGACCCTTTTGTGGAAAGGATTTGAAACATATTTCACAGCGGTAAGGCTTTTCCCCAGTATGTGCTTTGATGTGGTCTTCGAGAGATTGAGCTGAACCAAGGTACTTCTCACACAAATTACACTTGAATGGCGTTTCTCGTTTATGCGTATTCAAATGTCTTGTCAAGTTTGATTTTTGGGTAAACACTTTTTGACAATGCTCACATTGAAATTCCTTGAGCCCACTATGCAGCACTTGATGACGTCTGAGAAAAATGATTTGGTTAAACGATTTCTGGCAAACTTTGCACGAGAAAGGCTTTTCTCCCGTGTGACACTTGATATGCTGATTTAAAGATGTATCGTAACCAAATGTTTTGTCACATAATTTGCAGAAGTGGGGCTTCTCATTTGTATGTGTTAGGTAGTGGAAAAAAAGATTTCGAGAGTGAGCGAAGGATTTGTTGCAAAAAATGCAAGGCTTACTTCCAATTTGAATTACGGAAGGCGCTTGTACGCTTTTGTTGTAATTAAATACTTTTTCACAAGTTGGATGGCTTGCTTTCTCCATTTTCGTTCCAAAATTTAAGTTGGTTTTACACAAGTTTTTTTTCCGAAATTCCAAGAATAAGACTCTTTAGTAAGTTTGGATGTTAGTTTCTCTTGTTAGTGTAGCAAATTTATATCACCTCTACCACTATCAAACCTGACAATAAAATTGAGTCAATTTTAGATAACGTTCTATCGTTTTAAAGAAAACAACTATCAACTAAACTCAAAGTCGTACTGGTTGTAGACATGTTGAACGCTATATATCGAGTGATAAGATGGGCAAAAACGACACGTATGCATACGATATAACAAACCCATTTACTTCGCATCAATAGGTTTTTTTTAGTTTGGTTAGTGTGGTCTCATGTTGCATATTTTCTTTATGTCTGCGTGTAGTATTCATGCTACGTAAACACGATGGTTCAATATTGCACGTCCATCTGCCTAGATATTTATAAATACATCCCATCAAAGATGCATAGGTGCGTCGAGTACAAATGCTTGTTGTTCCAATTATTTCGGACTTGTACGGACAGACAAACCTCGCATACATTGTGTGTAAACATGTTCTTTTGGTCGCAGGATTAACATCACAAACTATCACATTCACAAAACGCGTACGTGGTACACAGGCCATATTGAAAGTGCAACAAGCAAAACCAATATTATTCACTGTTGAATTCAACTGCTTGATGCTTTTCTGTTATACTGCTTTACACAATAATTGATGACTCAATGTGTTTAAATTTTTTAGTCCAGCATAGTCATTTTGCCATGATTCTGAATAAAACAATGACGTCTAACTAATTTCGTCATGCGAATAATGCTGAGTTTTGATGAAAACATTCAATAATAAATATATTGAAAAATATTATTTTTATAGGATGTATCTTTGTATTAATGTTCGCGACATTTCAGACACTGTATTTGAAATGCACGCAGTAAGTTCTCGACAACTTGTTGAATACATCATAAAGAAATATTTTATAACAAGTCGTGTTGAAAATTTAAAAGATAACATGGCTAGTTTCGTATACAGAAGGAAGAAGCTTTGATCCAGAGGCATTAAAGTGTAATTAAACACGAAGCTATGAGGAGTATCCCCAAAATTCACTGTGTTCAAAGTAATCAGAACCGCTGGTAAGTCAAAATAAATAGTAAAAATTCTTCAATCAAATCCCCAGATGTTTTTGATTAGATGTTCTAAAGGAGGTATTGGAGTACCAAATTGACACAAATTAAAAACTTAAGCATTCAATTGCTAAAAATGGTCAGTTTGGAGAAGATCTAATAAAACAATTAAAATTTGCCAAAAATCTGTTATATTCGGGACTAACTAGCCCATTAATTGAGTAAAAAAACCTTGACAACCAATTAACCCTAATCTAAAATATTCAGCTACAGGTACATACGAAAGCTAAGCATTGAACGTAAGCTAAGCGTACAAAATTCATACGTATTTATTACACGTACATAATATATATCATATGTGTCAATAAATTAGGTTAGCGTTATGATATTAGGTAGCATTAGTTTTGTTTCAAGGTTGATTAGATGGTGCATGCATGGCCAAGGCAATTTAAATAGGCACATCAAGTGCATTCATTGTCAAATCAAGAAGCACCAATGCAATTTGTGTGACAAGAAATTTTCTTCCAAAGGTGAACTAGTAGTCCATGTGAGAGGTCATACTGGTGAAAAACCTTACAAATGTCACAAATTCTTCCGGCCATTTCCAAGTTCAGGCCATGTGAGCCAACATATGAAAACTCACGGCTGATCCATTATGGTCTACGAAACAATGCAAAACTATTGGCTCGCCCAAATTTAAACCTATTATGTAATTAGGGTGTTGAGATTACAATTTTTATTTTTTGATGGTCTTCTTGTACGTTCGCTTGCATATTTTTATTTAAAAAGATATGTACTTCAAACATTCAAAATATTTGTGTGAGTTTAAATTTTTCCTTTACAAACTTTTACTCAGTGCTATAAATTTATTACAAATATTATGTTTCAATGTTTTTTCACAGCCAAGCCAGCTAGACAAAGACATTGGTAAATACCATTGACAGAATTTTTTTGGTGATATAATCTCCTTTGTTCGGTTAAAGTGTAGACTTATGTGTACTTGAACCAAGACGAGCTACACTACTATCTTTCAAATATTTGTTTTGGAATACGTATGTTTCTTCATCTGTATTGGCTACCTTCCGTGTAAAATGCATTTCTATATTTCATGAATATAGAATTTAAGAGTTTTGTTTACTAGACGATTTTTTTTAAGAAGATATCATAAAGAACTACTTTTATACCTCAAATTTAATAAGTTCACATTGTGCAAAATTTATTGCGAAATCAGCAATCATCATTATATTTGCCGAGGGTATTAAAAGCATTTGTTTAAAAAATATTGTTTAAAATCATGCATTACATGGAAACGTTAATAAAAAGATTATAAACAATGTTTTGTTATGTTATTTATAGTAATATGGGTTTATCTGTGTATGTTGTTTTACGAAATTATTACGTATTTATAGCTTGCTGTGTGTATTACTCAATACTTTTTTACTCATATTTTCTTATTAAAGCTAGCATACTTTGTAACGAATCTAAAAATACGTTTAATTCAAGATTTGTGTTGTAGTTTTCATGAAAACCATTGTATTTGTTTTAATAATTGTCAATATGTATAGATTTATTAACTAGACAAGTTTCTAATGAATGAATGAAACTACTGTAAATACTTTAGAAATAATCCAGGCTTATAGGTTTGTAGGTACCTTTTTATTTTTAGAAACACGCATGACAATTTTTTCTTGTTGTGTGATAAGCATGGATCGCATACAGTTTACTTAAATATTGCCTGTTGTATTTTGTATCACGATTGAATATACAATGTATTCTTTGTACGGTTATTCACTGTTACCAAATTTAACAACAAGAAGTCCTTATTTTGGTACAAACTGAACTAACGGAAGCCATTAATTTGGTTTGTATCGTAAATATCTGTGTTTTTCGCCGAATCGTAATAAATTGGTTTAAAAAAATCCGGTCATAACTTTTTAGCATCTGCTTTAACACTGCTTCTGAAAGTTTGATTTAATATACAGAAAACATGCTCAGCTGCAAACCTTTTGGAATCGCTCGTGATTCAATGTCTGAGTCAGAATAATTGGCTCTCGTTCACAGCAACAACTGGTTTCAGATGAAAAACTAGATTTTGTGTGCATTTGTTGTTCTCGTCTGCAAAACCATGTGAAGAAGTCTGAGGGTTGATTTGAACATAGCAACCATTTTTGAATTTAGTTAAAGGATAGATTACCAGGCCTAACTTTGTTGTCTATAACTTTAATATCCAAATTTTAAAAAAATGAATAGATTCTACGATGGAGACCTTGGTCAAAAGTGTTGAAAGTACTTGGATAATTTAAAAAATGTATAAATATGAATTTTGAAATGCCAAAGCAAAGTAGTTGTAGGTAACAGTGGATGCTTTTGTGATTGATGGATGCGAATGCAACAATAAATTGAATAACAGTTTATTTCTCAAAAGTTCAAACATTGAGAAAATGGTTTGATCTTATTTAAGTATTTAATATAAGCAAAACATTAAATACTACAATTCATGTTGGAAGTCATGAGTGCCTTTTTTGCAGCCAATCATTCACTCGATCCCACAATCTTTTCTCACACTACCAAACATATACCAATGAGAAGCCCCTGTTCTGCAAATTATGTGACAAATCATTTGTTTACGGTGCATCCTTAGCTCAGCATATTAAATGTCACACAGGGGAAAAGCCTTTCCGATGCATCGTTTGCCAAAAATCGTTTAAAGAAAAGAGCCATTTCACTAGGCATCAATTTATGCACAGTGGACTCAAAGAATTTCAATGTGAGCATTGTCAAGAAGTGTTTACCCACAAATCAACCTTAAAAACACATTTGAATACTCATAAACCAGAAACTCCCTTTAAGTGTAATTTGTGTGGGCAGTACCTGGGATCAGCACCATCTCTCCACAAGCACATTCAAGGACATACTGGGAAGAAGCCTTACCGCTGTGAAACATGTTTCAAATCATTTAAACGAAAGGACCCCCTTCGAAGACACGAGGTTGCACATGCTGGTGTTAGACCACATAACTGTTCTACGTGTAATTCAAAATTTTCAACAAAAGAAAATTTAAAACAGCACATGAATGTTCACACTAAATTAAACAGTTACAAATGCGAACTGTGCCAGAAATCATTTACCCAACGACACAGTTTAAATGCACATACAAAACGTATTCACCACCAAATTAAGGAGCATCAATGTAATTTGTGCGGAAAAACATTCGCATTGAGAGCTCATTTCGTAGGACATATGAGAAGTCATACTGGAGAAAAGCCCTACAACTGTCAAAAATGTCCTAAGACTTTCGCATCATCAAGTAATTTAAGCTGACATATCAAAACACACAAATAATTTTACAAAACCAATGAGCTCGTTTACTCTTTGAAGTAATGGAAAATTAAAAAATAGTCTGCAAATATGAAGAGACGTATTAAATTTAATATTTTGGTTGAAATTTATTAAGAATATATATATTATGTAGAAGTATATATTATTTTCGTTGGTAGAATTCTTGTTATTTTTAAACGAAAGTGGTTGTTAAATCAAAATTAGGCAGTTCAAACATTCTTGTAAATTAATTCCATTCGGCTGTTTTACTGAATGTTTACTGGTACAAAGCTAGATTTGATTAAGTTTGTTAATAAATTATATATAACTTGAATATGGTTGGAATAAATTAACCCTATTTGAATAAATCCATATCAAGTAGTTGTATTTTATATATCCATTTATATATTTATATTTTATTTTATATTTTATTTTATTTTATAGTTGATGTATATCCCTGAAGATGATTCAAAAGAATCGAAACGTCGGGCTATCGTTTTAAAATAAAACAACTTTTCTAAAAATACACTCGTTGTTCACGTTTTACTTTATCTTAGTTGTATTTTGGTTTGAGATTGATTTTTTATTGTTTTGATTGCGTTTTCAGACAAGTAAGTAGACTCTGCTCGATTCGTTGATTATTCCTAGTAATTGACTTATTGGACAGAAAACCCAAGAAACACCAAAATTGTCTAAAATGTCTAAAACTGTGAGCAAGTTGCACTATACTTGAAACTAGTTTCTAAATGACAAATCGTTATATAACTGACAAATTATGGTAGTAAATACTCTATCCAGCAAACGGATTTATATTGCGATGAACCAAAGTTATTAAATTTATCGTTAGTTTGGGAACTATCTAATGGCTATTTGTATTGAGTTCGCCATTTAGCTGCTGCTTATCAAAACATTTCGTAATTGTATTTTTTTTCATACTGCAGACCATTTCTATATTTGTAGACTTTACTCTAATTATCCATTACGACAGGGCCCTAGAGATCGACTTACAAGCACATCAGGTCCATATCTAAACTACTACTTAACTATGGCCTTACGGCCGCGACAGTCAGAGAGGCACTTATTTAGCATTGCTGCCACTCCGTTTCGGTGGTGGGAGTACTCACCCACAGTACCGCATTTTTGGCTAGAGGCGGGCGAAATCTCTTTTTGCCCTCTAGAATGCCCAACAGGCCTTGGGTGGTGAAATTACACCGTAGAAAAATTGTCCCCACCACCGGGATTCGAAGCGGGCACCTACAGCCCAAGAGTCTGGATCCTTAGTCGTTAGACCCAGTTGCCCAGACCCCGTCATCTGGGAACTCACCAGTGCTTGTTTTGCAGCAATTCATGCAGCAGTGAGTCCCTACTTTTTATTCATTACCGGAGTCATGTTAATGAGAAGCCATATTCATGCAATTTGTGTGACAAAACATTTGTAAGTAATGGCAACTTGAAGTTGCATATAAACTAAAGAGAAGCCTTTTAAATGCAGCGTTTGTCAAAAGTCTTTCTCTACTGGATGCAATCTCAAAAAGAATCAATTGATCCACAGTGGGATTAGAGAGTTTCAATGTGAGCGCTGTCACCTTTCAAATGCAGTTCATGTGGCCGGTTTCTGGGATCTGATCATGCCCTCAAAGGTCACATTTTAGCTCATACTGGAGAGAAGGCATATCGCTGTAATTTTTGTCCCAGGTCGTTTACACAAAAAGGTAACCTACAGCAGCATGAATTTACGCACAATAACATCAAACGGTATAACTGCTCAACGTGCGACAAAAAGTTTTTAAGGATGGGTAACTTAAAACAGCACAACACAGTTCATACAAAATTAAAATTCTACACGTGTGAATTGTGCAGTAAATCATTTACTGAAAATAGTAGCTTAAATAATCACATAAGTTGTGTTCATCAACAAATCAAGGAGCACAAATGTGATTTGTGTGGAAACAAATTAGCTGAAAGGGGTACTTTAGTTTGCCATATGAGAGTGCATACTGGTGAAAAACCATACAAGTGTACTAAATGTTCCTCTGCTTTTGAATTCTCAATTCAATTAAGCCGACATTTAAAACTTCACAAATAATTCAGATTTGTAATGTGATAACTTTCCTATTGCTCAAAGCAAAAACATGTTGGCAAGAGTGATCCAAAGGATTAAGATAAGTCTTTATATATTTTTGTGTGTAAATCTTATGGAGTATATTTTAATTGTAAGGGTTTTCCTTTAGCTGTATGTTTCAACCTAATGAGTTTTTTGTATCCGTTTATAATTTAACACTTTAAATTATATTTCTCTAAACTGACATGTATTTTGGTTGCATATTTTTAATTTTTTTGTAATTTTGGGAATTCAGACTCAAATAAATAAAGCCGTAAATATAAGTTGTCAATTAAATGTGATGATTT
>JAQFZH010004647.1:0-11677 GCA_034695485.1 Entomobrya nivalis
GGTCTGATCGCTCTTTTCCACTGAACCCTTTTTTTCCTGATCGCTGTTTTACACTGATCGGTGTTTTCCACATAATCGTACCCCACAACAAGAGGATTTCTAGTATTTTCTGTAATATTCTGTTGTAGCTTTCCTGAAGCATTAAATTTGTTTGAATGAGGCTGCTATAGTGTGAATTGTAAAGAACTAATTTTGTGTAACAACAATTATAACAATGATGAAATAATTAATACATTTATAATTATAAGGAGCTACGTTTAGTAATTAGCAAATTTGTAATTTAAAGCCATGTAGAAAATTCTAATTTCCTAATGGTGTTTGAATAGCGTATTGTGGTGTTAAATTATATGTTTTTTATTTCAAATATACAAAAATTACTTACTTATTTGATTTCCGATTATTTGACCTAAGCTTTTGATTGTTTACAGGATATTAGCATTTATGTTGGTCGGAGCTAAATATTTGCAAATGATGGGTCATATGTTGCAAATGTCGTAATTTAAAATATTATCAGGTATATTTTTACAGTTAAGTTTACTATGTTCAATAGAAGTATTAATTTTCCATTACAACTTAACCTATTAAAATTTATTTGGTAAATTGTAGGATTTGAAAAGAACACTCATTTTGATGTTTAAAATACGTATTCACAAATTCATGAATACATCTAATTATATACTCAATAAAAATCCTATTTATGTAATAGCTAATTTGCTCCCTGAAAAAATTCATGATTAAAAAAATCAGTACGTTTTTTGTGTTACAGTGTCTGTGTTTCTCTTAGAACGCATTATTTAACCAAACAAGTGCAACTCATTCTTCATTGCTATCAGAATATGATTTATGTCTCTCACCGACGTAATTATGTAGATCCATATTTGTAGCTCTTATTTAAATTATATTCAACGAGAGTGAATTCCAATGATTCTTTTAACTGTTAGCAGATTATTTTGTTCAAAATTATTTTCAATGATTTATTGCCTCTTTCAATTCAAACTTAAATCAAATGAATATCTAATTGAAGCTAAAACTAAATTACACAAGTGATTACTTTTATTCGATCTTTTAAACAAATTCAGGCACAGATTTTTCATAGTATAATTTGTACTGAGCTAAAAAATGTTTGAAGGGCTTCGTATTATTTAAACAAAAATCAAATTATTTTTTTAAGTATTTGTTTAAATATAGACAGCGTCATTTTATTTCGAACGTTACTAAATAATGTTTATGTTATTTACACTCCAAATACCTTTTACACAATTACAATATTACTTTTTGAGTATTATATATAGACATATAACTAGATTTGTGGCCATTTGCTCCACTTTTTTGTTACATCTAGTGTACTAACTGTTTCTGTAGTTGGCCATAAAGATGTACTACTATCTTCAAAGAAGGACTTCAAATATGATTCAATGGTAAGCAATTTGTTATCTTTTGGACATACTGACACATGTTCTCCGTACATTTGCTCCCTTTCCCATGTCACCTTCTGTTCTTCAGTAACCTGCCCTTGATAATTATCAAACACACTTTGTAATGTTCTACCCTCCCAATCCGAATGATTATCCGCTTTCCTAACAATTCTTTCCTGAAGTTCCCTATCCCAAGTCACCTTTCGAATACCAAATATATCTAATGTTTTACCAGTTGGATATTCGCTAGAGCAGTATGGATATTCCAACCGCTTATCAACAAGTAAAAATGCCATGCACATTTCATCCCTTGAAGAAAACCCAGACAAAATGGTCGTATTTCCCTTATTTCGCATAACACATTCAACTCCCAATTGATCCCCGGGTAATACTTCGACACGCTTTTTAAGATGTCTCATTTGTTGAAAGTTAAAGTTCCGGTTATCATCTTTTTGTATAATTGGCAGTTCCATATCTCCTCGAAAGTGCCTCAACCGTATTTTATGGGTAGCCATATGAGCGTGTAACAAGGTTGCATGAATACTCATCCCACCACTTTCAGCTAACATTTCTGATGTACACTCCGAACTACAGAGACCACCCATTTTAAAGTTGGAGATATTTGGTGGCACAATATACAATCCAAGTGTGCCCGCCCCAACCAGCAAAAGACTGGCTTCCACTGGCTTTATTTCTGAAGAGTACCAAACATCAACTCCGCTTTTAATCCTTAAATTATTCAGCATATCAGGATTATCGTAGTGACTTTCCAGCATAAAGTACTCGTCTTCAGTTTCCCCAATAGGTATACCCATGTGTTTAGGTAGAACAAATGAGTCTCCACCTTTGCTCCAGGCGTATATCATTTCCGTGCAGAATTGGAGGGCAAGTTGATGAGTGTTTTCGAGATAGCATTCTTCACCCTGGTATTCCAGAAAAGGTTCGAACATAGTGGCTGGACTAATTTGGAATGGGGCTACACAGCGGTACATAACTTGGTGATGTACATGACGTTTTGACAAAGAATCAGCAAAATACGGCGAGTACTGTTAACGCGTTGAAAAAAAAATATTATTAAAATTATATAAAATTAAATGAACAATATATTTATGATTCTGCTAAATGCTCTTTACCCCAACAATATGGTGAGGCCTTGTAAGCTTGGGTGCTTTTCGAACATTGCACCAATACGATGTATGTCTTGTAGCAGGAATTTGATATTTTCTAGAGACCCTCCAAGTTTGAAGCTCATCTTCAGATGTTCCAGTAGAACGTAGGGAAACTTTTGGATCAAATATATACGCTGGGATATGTTCATCTTGAATAAAATGCATGACGTCTGGAGTGTCCGGAATTAATTCGACTGATCCCCATATAATGTAAGTCAGGTCATCCTAAATGAAATTAATTTTAAAAATATGGTCCATTAAAATGTGTTTTAATAATTTGTAAATAAGCTGAAATCTGTGTTTTTAACTTACATTGATACAAATACTGGCGGGATCGTGTTTGCAATTGTTGAGTTGCTTTGACACAACAACTGTAACATTTGCGCCTTCTTTTCCCTCTAATATATTCACAGCATCTAGTATCCAGCCTGTTTCCTTTGAACGTATTTCAATTGTGTTGTTATTTTTTCCAAGCGTATTAAAAAGTTTATATGGCCCTCCCAAGTTACCCTTGATAACAACCAAGTCAGCGCCACACACGTTTTCAGTTTTTGATAAGCCCAATGCCAAGTTTAGCTTTTTATTTGCAACACTTGTCAAACTAAATGTGACGATTGATTTGTTTGAATCAACTGTCCATTTAAAAACTTCCGATGAATCAAGTGGTTCTCTTTGCCTGTACTCAGTCCGTGTAGTTGTGGTGTCAATCAAATTTGTCAATTTTGCTTCAAGTTGTGTCACAATCATATTATATGAAAGCGTCAGCAGTAATAATTTGATTTGCCAGCTGGCAAAGTTGTTGGAAAGCATGTTGAAAATAGTTGATGGCGTTCTCACAAAAAATATAGCTGCTTTCGGTTCTACAGCTAAACAATGAATGTGATATTTTATAAACTACTCGGCTTGATTTTTTGTTCACCTGGTTGCTATTATATTTACAACGGAAAAGGATTTCAATGTTGAATTCTAAAGCAAGCTTCCTTTTTAAAATTAATGTTGGACTACACAATAACGCACAAAATGCATAGACACGCAGTCATACTAAGTCGTATAACATGCATACCTAAGTATTCATGTTTTCAATGTTGAATGAATGAGCATTGTTAAATCCATGGATAAACTAATCAAAAACGCATTTTTATTTTTGTGTCTAAGGATTAGAAAATTTTAAGTTTTCTGGGAAAAAGGGTTGATTTTCGTCTGTCTGTGAAATTTGCAGCTGGGTAATGGATATTTACGCATTAAGGACAGGACTATACTCATACAAGCAGTGATTCGTAAATCGGATTATGGTCACACAAGAATTTAAAATTTAACCTTTCTATTTGTATACCTGAAAAATTGCTTGAACAATAGACTCAATTTTGAGTCAAACACTTTTACGCTACAACTTCTAATCCGTTGTAATTAGGAAAGGCATTTTAAGTTGAACTAAATACGTAGCAAATAATAAATATATTGTGATTGTAAAATTTGACTAAATGATACATGGCTTTGAGATTTGAAAATTGGTAGATATTCTAAACTTAATGCGCGGCACTAAAATATAATGAAATCCCAATACGATTTTTATGCAAATACTGCCGTCGCTAAAACTGTGTTTTTGTTAATGCTAGCTTTTAGACCAAGTCAAATCAACAAGATTCTATTTAAACGAGAGAAAAACTTTTGTAAATTAATTTGAAATCGTTTTTGAGGTTAATGGCAACAGATACTGAACATGTAAAAAACAGTGCTTGCATACGAAGTAAGCAGAATTCCGGCATTTTCCAGAAACGGCTTAAGATTACTTCGGAATTTGTAAAAATCGTTTCAGTTGTCAATTAGGGCATTCAGTTTGTAATGAAGCTTTAGTTTTCTCGAGACGTCTGCTTAAATGCTCATTACATGCATACCTGTGAGCTTGTCGAAAGTTAGCTCAAAGTTTTCCTTCAGTACTTTTTAAGGATATGATTAACTATGACTTCGACGCCTTAAACCAAGGTACATACATGTTTGGGTACTTAAGTCATTTTATTACCACCGAGTGCTTGTGTAAATTGTGTTTAGAATATTTTTCGAAGGAATTAGATTTTGGGCAGCAACAAGTACGTCTTAACTTTTAAAGATTATGTTTTTTTATAAGAACAGTTCTCTGGTATGGATTATGTTTCAAACTCTTTGCATGTGTATGTATTCATACATAGAATTTACAAGATATTTTTTGACGTACCTGTACTCGTTGTATTTCAAAACAGATATAAAAAGGACAGTCATTCGTTCAATTGACTACAGTCCTAATTCTCCTTCAAAATAAATCATCAGACCGTAGCATATCAGTAGCAAACGTGTAGAATATCTTTAAAGAGGAAATCAACATGAAGATATTTCTGGCTTTGGGAGTTGTCCTGTCAACTTTGTCCGCTATTGAAGCTTGTCATGGATGCGTTGGTAAGTAAACCTCTGTTCAAAATTTTATTTTGTTATTTATGTTAAAGTTATTTAATTGTTTGATCTTTCATTTAATATTTGTTTGACAGAATCAACTAATCGCAACAGCGACGACCCTTTAGGATCCAAGCGTATTTCGTCGTCAAAATTGCAACAAATGAGTTGTGTCAAGGAAAGGAATCCTTAGCCCCAAATCCTGACTCGTTTGACCTGACTATTGTGGAGGATGGAACTCCATACAATTGTGTCAAGTTAAGTCCCACCGACGCTGATTTCGATCACATGATCAAGTATCCTGTTGCTCCACCAAAGCCTGATTGAAGCCCGGAGTCATTTAGTTACACGCGTCTGGGTTCAGAAAATGAGATGATTGTCAATTGTATCCAACCAGGGACAAAGATGGATGAAATAATATTTTCCGCAGCGAAAGGCTACTTTCCAGTGTTGGACGTTAAGCAAAATAAAAAGTTTATTTGTATTCGTTTAGCGGTCAAACATGAGGGTTTGTTGGGACGTGTGGCCAGGGCGTTGTCAAAATCTTGTTAGCTTGATAATACGATATGTATTATCCAAATTTTTAGTGTAAAAATACTTCCTTAAATTATTCTGAAAGTGGAAAAGATGTGTTAATAAAAATTAATTGTTTTGTATAAACTCAACAACTAACTTCATATCTTGAGTTGGAATGCATCGGAATTTTTTATAAATCTAAAGACTAATGGGAAATTAAGCCAATCTTTAACGAAAATTTCAAAATAAGTTTACTCTTTTAATTGCATTTAGGAAAACCAATTTTCATTAAGCATTGGCATTTCAATTGCTTACTTGTTCTCATTTTTGTTAGCTAGTTTTCTCTAATGAAATAGAAGGCATTTGAAGGTCAGTTCTATTTACAGTGCATTATAATTTAATTTAATTTAAGTACAAATTTATTTCATAAGATATTTATTAAGTTGTGTTGAAAACTACATGGAACAATTGTTTACGAGAGACAACTTATGTAATCAAACGGATTGTTTCGTAAAGTTTACTGGCAAAAGTAAACACGGATGAAATATGATTATAAAATACATATTTATGTGCCAATGGGCTTGCATAGATTACTTTGGACAATCAAATATTAATTGTCAAACAAATAGCACTGGGTTATTTGTAGATTCTCGTTAGAAGTATAAAATTCGGTAGTTTTTCCAAAGAACAACACTTTTTTAAAGAAAATATGTAAAAAGTTACATGTTAAACTTTGCACAAAATTTGTTTCCGTAAATATAAAAACGTCCACACAAGCAAAAATTACCATTAATAACGAGCATTACTTTACGTTGGTAAAATACGTGTTCAACATTTTGGTAACAAACAGTTAGTTCTGCTAATTAGTAATAATACTCTACCCGAAGAAAAACCTCCAATGGTGGTAAAGTTTTCATCATTTGTGAATATAAACAATACTTAGCACTTTCTTAAAGAAAAGAAAAGTAAAATTTACACCTTAAACTGTTTGATGCCCAATATGTATTAGTAAATCATAAAAAGACCACACAAAACTTAGGATTACCATACCTTGCGCATATTCTCGACGGTTAAAACTATTATGGCAAGCATGTTTACTTGATCAACGAACTTGGAAGGTTTGCGATTACTGATTGGTCTGGTCACGACTCTTGCTGAATGGTCTGGTATGAATAATATCATATTTGTAGTCGTTGAAAAACAGACTTTAAACAATATGCTCCAGTCAGTTTATTCCATTTATTTGTTTGCAAGCTTATCTTTTAAAGAAAATAAAAATTCGAATTTATGTGTACCGAATGTAACGATATTTGGGTTATTTTGTAAAAATACAGCTGCCATAGACCGCTTATGAATTTTTTTGTGAACCTTTCAGATAAAAACTTTCACAGCAAAAAGCCGAACCACACTAAAGTCGATTGAATTGTACTTCGCCATTTTGCTTCAAAAATGGAACATGCAGGTGATGTGGGGAACTATCGGCTAAGTAATTATGATGTTTACTTTAAAAAAAGCGTTCGAAAAAGAACTACTGATTTTTATGCTTAAGAGAACCATAGCAAGTATTAATGTTCTTGTATATTTTACACCTTCCACTACTGTTTGTTGAAAAAGTCTTTGTCACAAACGCAAGTCAAATGGTGTCCATTTTTAACTTCACCTAAGGTAGTCCAGCAGGCATCTTTCCCGTTTTTTAACTTGTCCGTTTCTTCTTTGCCGGCATAACCGTGTTCTCGAATGTACATTGTTACTTTGCCATCTTCTGTAACTTTTTCCCTTACAAATGCCGCCACTTGCTTGTTTCACATATCCATCGCCGTTATTGAAGTAGTCCAACCAGACTATTTTGTCACTGTCGATCAAGATTACTGACCAAATATTTGTCCCCACTGCTAATAAAGGTTCTACTTGAAGTCCTTAGCATTCAGAAAGTCCGTGGAGCGAAGTTTATCATACATAATAAAACGTTTTCTTACCCAGTAGTACACAAAACATATAATTCATAGATCACACTAACCAAGTATTTAATTGAGCAGTTAGACTAAAGCAGTTGAAAGGTTTTGTTCAACGAACAAACTTAAAACACATACGGATAGGGAATGGTTGGGAACATAAAAACAAGGACAAAATATTATTTTTGTAAACCAGCTATGTTATATGTTAAATCCTTACCAACTTCTTCCATTTGATTTTATACTTTTTATTAAATAGCTGACAAATAATTGGACTTATTTGAGTACAGAATCTACTCCAGCTGGAAGAAAAACGGTAGATATATATATAAATGCGACAGGAATTAAGAAACTAAAATCGTTATTCAATAGATTCTGTCAAAATACAATTTGGTTGGGGGAATGGGTTAAATCGATTTTGCACGTGTAAACCCAATTAGAAATTAAAGTGAGTCGACTAGCAGTTTAGTGTTGTCACAATCCTCCAATCCCGACTCTTTGTAAGCATCTCCAACTTCTACACAATATCTTTCTTCTAATAGTATCGAATTTTGCTTTAGTTTGCAATTTTTGTTATCATGAGGAGATTTATTTTTAAAACTTCTATCGAACTACGTATTCTTTTTGATGATTTGATGAAATAAAGAACAACTACTCGAGTGTGACATACTGTACACAAATATACATTCTTAACATGTCATTTCTATTGCGTGTATTTATTTAATTGCAACCAACCCTAACCATTTATTTGCTAACACTTACGAAATTCCTTGAATTCGAATAGAAACGATGCCTTGTGAATGGTGACGCAGCGTTAATTTAAAGATCTTGCTTCAGCTCCTAAAAACATTAAATTTTCGCTTGGTTTAAAGACCGATCAAAATTCTTGATTTTTTCCTAGACACGAGCATAAGAATAAAATGGTCTTACTCAAGAGTCGCTTCCTGACAACAACAAACATAATTATCTAAAACGCTGATTATACGATTATACTTAAAGCCTAATTACTGCCCAAATGATTCATTGTTTTCATCATAACTTAACTCAATATTTATTGTTGGTAAATTATACTTTGACATTAATTATTGAAGAAAACCTAATTTTTTTATATTAAGATTGTGCAATAACATACTCTTGAACATAATGATTAGATTTCAGGCTGCTTTTTGCGTTTACTATTTGGTGACAGTTTCTGATGTGTTTTCAGACGAAAGTTGTAAGCTTTCTCAGAAACCAAAGCTCCAGATAGTATTTGTGGTTGATTTTGCATTGAACAGAGACTTCTTTCCAAATGTTCAAAGTGACATTGCATATAATGTTGCCAAATTAGTCAAAACAAACTTTGAGGCGGAATTTGCTGTAACTGGATTTTCGGATTACATCGACGAACTCCAACCAAGAACTATCGATAATCCGTAAGTTAAATTAAACCATTCATCAATTTTAGATTACATTTTTTGAGAAATGTCAAATTCATATGTTTTCTACCTAGAGACGCTTGCTATTTTTTATTGCAAGAATTCACAACGGATGAAAACAAAATCAGGTCGGAGATACGAAAGGATCCTCTCAAGAATCAGGATTCCAATTCAGGGGACAACCCAGATAGACACGACAGTGTTACAACAGCAATGCTCTTTTCAGCAGTTGACAAAAATTTATTGTGGAACGAAGGATTTTTTGATTCGCGCGGGAAATTGGTTAGAAAGATAATGATACCAATGGTATTTGTTGGCATAACAACGAAACTAGAAAAACCTGGTCACCGAACAATTCCAAAAGCAGATGGGACCGACACATGTAGTAACGCCCTTATACCAACATTTACTCAGCTGGACCGAGTATTATTTGAACATCAGTTTGCCGTTGTTAATTGCATAACAAATCGTGACAACGGTAAATTAGGACTTACGGAAAATATTTATAGACAAGCATTTGGTGAAGGCATTTTTGTCCCACACTATGAAGTTGTATTTCCCAAACCTGGACAGATATTTGATCCAGATACCAAATACAACTATGAAGATTTTGGAAGACAACTTTACGAAGTTATAGCGAAGGAAGTTATGGAATGTGAATGGGAAGATCCGATTGCTTATAATACTCTGGGTTTGTGAGATTTGAAATCCTTCACCTGATTTAATTTGCAATATACATAAATTTGTCCTTGTAAATAAATGTGTAACGTCCTTAGGCTAGCGGAAATGTTTGTGATAATCCGATCATTTTAATATTTCCTTATAGATATATTTGTAATATCATTAATTTATTAATCGGGGTACTTAGAAGAAACTCTCAAAGACATTATTCTTAAATATGAATTAAAGCTTAAAATATTTGATGAGTTTCCAATTTGTTTAAAATACTATTTACTAACGTTGCCAGTTTCAGGTTTCAAATACACACCCAGTTAATCTGCACATAAAGCAAATGAATTGGCAGCATTATGTTTCTGCCAATAAAAATCTGTATTCTTGCCAAACGAGGGTTGTCATAATATAATACCTTATGATTTAGTTCTAATCTTAATAAAACGCGTCATACAACAAAGTCTAATTTGTCGAAAAGTTTCCAAATTCCAGATTGGTTAATTAGGGAACAAAAACAAATGTATAGTTTAAAAAAGTGGAAATTATTTGAATTTAAAGATAATAAATTTTGTATTTGAGTAGCTAAGTTTCCACTGGATATAATATTTTAGTAGTTTTCTTAGAAATTATTCATAAGGTAGAAATTCAATTACATGACCATAAAAATTGCAAGAGAAAATCTTTAGAGAGAAAACTAAAACACTACGTTTTAGCGCAACAAACGGAATATGATGATGGTTAATTCAATGTCTCAATCACAATTCATCTCTAAGTAATTTTTGTATATCCTTAATTCCATCATATATTTCACTAATTTCATCCGCACATGTTCGACTTTCTAAGCCTCTCGCCTGCTGGTATTTTTCGGTTGTCGTTTGTGGTGTAGGAGTTGTGTCTACATTTTCAATTGGTTTGGATTGTGGAGCTTCCTCACCGTCAAGTCTCACATAAATCAGGCCTTTGTATAAATTGGGCTCCTTTTCAGAGGGAAACTTGTCATCATCAACACAGCCAAGCGGTTCAGTCAAGTTAGGATCGGCCGCTTGAAGCCACTTGCACAGTGGGTAATTTTTGTTACAGAGTTCAGTTCCACAATAGCATCTAAAAACTTTCTGCCGTTTGGTAGTATGTCGATAGCTAACATCTTCGAGGAGTTCACAAGTATCAGACTTATTTATGTTTTGATAGTGTAAAGCGCTAACCATGCCTGGTGCAACTAGACGCCATTTCTTGTGAGCTGGTTTATCTTTTGTCTCTTTGACTTGTTCGTAACTTTCAAAAGCCTCAATTGTAATATCCCATGTGCAAGTTTTCACTTTATCGGCCTTCTGTACCCAACGTTGAAGGTCGGCATTTGGAATGCCTAAACAACCACGGGGATGCAAGGTGTCGTTTTCAGTTATACGGTTCTTATCAGTTGGGTTATATGCGCAGTAATGGCATCTGTCTGAAACGTGAAATTTAAACATGTTGAGTAAATTTTATACGAAATTTAGTCGATCAAATTTGGATTTATGTATGTATATTTTAAAAAGTTTTTACGGTCGGCGTTGGTAAAGGCTTTGAAGTATATGACTATCAGGATTGCCTGAACAACAAAAATATTTAAAATGGATATCATTGTAGTAGTGTACCTCGAGTGTAAAAAAACTTATTCATTGGTTTCGGAAAATTGTAATTGCTTCGTTAATAGAGTTCACAAAGGAATGAGCACAATAGTATTTATAGTTTATAGTTTTTATACTTAACATTCCAACAGGTCGTAAATAAAACTAAAATAAAACAAGATAAAAGGTTATATAAGTTAAGATTTTATATTTGTTCTGTTGTCAATCTATTTCTCGTCGGAAAAATCGCTTAGGTGATATGTTAGTTACACAATTGCACATAATTTATTTCATTATGATATCAAGCGCTCAATAAAATTTGTCTATGAATTAATGTACTTATCTTGTTGTTTATTACGTAGGTCGTTTGGTTCAAAATGAGCCGAATTTGATTTGTTGTAACTTTGAAAGTTGAGAATATATTAATTTGAAATTAGTGCATCAAGATAGCCTAACGTCAAACTTAAATATGTGCCAAGGCACTTGACCTAAGTTGCTACCGTT
>JAQFZH010004648.1:0-11675 GCA_034695485.1 Entomobrya nivalis
GACCGATTCAAAGCTGCAGAAGGAAAAACGTTGAGCAACACAAAACAAATCTTCCAAATTGCTGTAATAAATTCACTCTGGACAATAGTGGCCAGTGAAAAGTTTGAGCATGATGATCCCAAGCTAACTGAAATGCTGAATGATACAGCAAAGTAAAGGATTATTTATATGTCTTCATGATTAATTACAGCGTTTTTATTACTAAGATTTGTATGGTCAATTTGAACAAAACTAATTTATATCAAAAAGGTTCCTGGAGGAATTGACTCGTAGATCAATCTTGTTTCTTATTCCATGGACCCAATATTTTCTTCCCAAACTAAAAGGATTTGAAGAAATGAGAGATAGAAACAGGAAGTTCTATGAAGATACCACCAATAGGCACAAGGCTACATATAAAGAAGAAAATGTCAGGTACTAATATGACGAAAATTAATTAAATTTTTCTAATTATCTTTGAGAGTTTATGTTGTATTCAAATTTAAATTGATGGGAATGGAACAATCGGAAATATATTTTACTGCAGAGATTTTGTTGACGTCTACTTGAAGGAAATGAATGATTGTAAAAATGATCGAGACTCAATGTTTTATGGAGCCCGTGCAGGTATTAATCAGATTTTCTTTCTGGACTCAAATTTTACTGAACAATATGTTAAGGATGCCCATGTAAAATTTACAGAACGCCAACTCAACGTGTTATTGGCCGATGTATTTCTCGCTGGAACGGATACCACATCTAGTACACTCTCCTGGACTGTACTTTATTTGGCCACTTTTAAAAATGCGCAGGAAAAGATGCAAAGTGAAATTAAAGAAATAACTGGAAACACGAGAACTGTCACATTATCTGATCGTGTAAAGTAAGTTGGGTATAATAACAGCAGCGTAGTAAACATATGTAGTAACAATGCAGTAACTTATAATATCATTAATGCAGTATGCCTTACACTAATGCTGTCATGGAAGAAGTCTTCAGGCTGTCGTCAATTGTACCAAATGGAGTTCATCACAGGGCTATTATTGGCAAGGAATTTAAGGGTTATTATATTCCCAAGGATACTTGGATTATTCCGAACTTTTGGCATTTGCATCGCAATCCAAAAACATGGGGAGACCCAGAAAACTTCCGGCCTGAACGATTCTTATCGGCCGATGGGAAAATATTCAAAAAGAGCGAAAACGTTATGCCGTTCTCAATAGGTACATATGTGGAAATATTTTATTAAAAATATATACATCAAAGTAATGCCCAACATATTATACAGTTTTGTCTAAATTCTTCTTTTTACAGGACGACGACAATGCCCGGGGGAGTCCTTAGCTAGGGATACATTTTTCCTGTTTTTGGCCAACATTTTCCAGACGTTCTCCATAAGCCTGGACCCGACATTCCCTAAACCAAGCTTGGAACCACAAATTGGTTTCGTGTTGGCCCCTCAAGACTACCACATTGTTTTGAAAGAACAATAAGAATGCGAACTCAATCAAAGAGAATTGCCATTTTGGAAGGGCAATATACTAATGGTAGTATGTATAATAATGTATGAACTACAGGAATAGAGATTGGTTAAATGTCTATTAAAGTAATGTCATGGTTTATTAGTTTCTAGAAGATATTTGTTAGGGAACAACTTAATCATAAAAATGCATGATTCACAAACAAGAAGTTATAAATGCTAGTAAATATTTAATGTTAACAACTTGCAACATTTTAACTATTTCCGGGATCCACAGCGTCCTCGACAACTTCTGGTGCTAGGATGGTAATGACATCCTCGTCCTAGTCTTTCACAATTCCGCACTGCGCTACGTACACTCTTTATTGTTACACAAGAAACACGTTTTAAATATTTAAGCGCCCATTAATTAGAAATGTAATAAAAAAATTAAATAAAAGATTATGTACTATTTTGGAACTTACCGACATTTTGAACTCCGCATCTTCATATTCATAATCCTCATCTCTGTCCTCACCGTTAACCGTAACAGTGAAAATTGCAGCAATTATGCAGAGCAATAAAAATGTAATCTTGAAAATCTTCATTTTTCAAGTGTTGGAATTTAAGTTCAGAAAAATTCGCGGACAAACCTTAAAAACTTTGACACAGTTACAACAAAGTAAAAGTAATGTTGATGGATCAACTTTTTACGCAGCATTAAATTATTTTTCACTTTGAGCTACAAATGTGAAGAAAAAATGGTCCATACGTAAAAATAATGTTTTAATGTAGTGCATACATCTGATACGAATGCTTGTAAATAAAATCTGTCTTAAATATATTTTTGATGATTATTTCTATCTATAAGTTAAGTTGTATATATTCATCTCAAAGTAAAATTAAGTTTAATCTCGTAACCTCGCTATGACCTTTTTTGATAAACTGTCTGATTTAATATCTAAATTGTCGAATAGTGATGCGACGACATTTGTTACTGAGAATTTTATTTCATTTCTGAGAAACTGAAAAAGGTAATTAATTACTGACCATCTCATCACTTTATGAGACTTTTTAAATTCGATATTTTTTAAAAGAAATTATAATTACAGAATAAAAGAACTGCTGTCCTTTAACTCATTTTTATCATTTAGTAATCACAGTAACTGCTGTCAGTACACTGTGGTCTTGCAGTTGTTCTTGGTCTACTACATCTACACCTTCGTGAATTTCTCATCCAGTTGCAGTTTCTCTGCTGCCGACATTCCCTCTCTGTTGGAGATCTAGCATGGCTAACATCCTGCAAACAACATACATGTTTAGTATGATTACGAATAATAACGATCTATTTTAGTAGAGTATTTTTTGAAATAAGCTTTTTATTGGAAATTTTTAGTTAGACTGAGTTACCGATGGAAGGTCATCATCATCAAAACTTGAATTTCCTTGAACCGATATCGCAAAAATGAGAATTGTTAGAATTAAAAAAGTCACAACTTTCATCTTGCCTTTTAAATACTTCCGAAACTTTCATAAACTGCTTTTCTTCTGCAGATCAAAAACAAAGTAGGAAAAGAATTTTCATACCGAAATGGATACAAGTATGCTTATTAATCTAAAACTATTTTTTAATGTTTTGCGCTTTTTGTATCTCATGATTATCACTTGGCATGCATACGAATCGTGTATATAGTTGATTTTTTTGAAGCAATAAACTGTTATCATTATCGAGTTACATTTCAAATAACTACCGATTGTAAATGAACTCTCTATAAATTGGCTGACGGGAATAAATTTTCATATATTTTTGTATAAACACATGCGTAGCAAAGATTATTTTACACGTAAAAATATTGATGCCGCCAACATGCCAACAAAAATGATATGATAACATTCATCTCATCACTCTTTAGTTATTGAAATGACAACAACAAATGTAAAAATAATACAAAAATGTAAGTTTTTGCAAACCACATCATAACAAACGCTTGCTTTTGGTGCTCTGTTCATACTCATCATCATCATGACCTTTAATGTAACCCATCATTTCCTACTTTTTCATTAAATTGTTTAAAGCATAAATGCATGATTTATTTTGCAATCAATTCATTTACACTCTTGTACTTCTTAAATCTGTCAAAATGTGGAACCCTAAATACTTGTGCCCAGAAATCCGTACAGCTGTGTTATTTATTCTGGTAATGAATGAAGTGAACGCATATATTTGTAAATCGCCCGTTGAATGCGAGCAACTTGATAATCAGGAGGATGACTTATCCATTTCCTTGGCAAAATCCTGGTTTGGTGCCCGCGGAGAACCCGGCTTGCAAACCCGGGACAAGCGGTACACAAATTCGCAAATGGTGAAATGGCCTGATGGTGTTGTAAACTATAAATTAAATATTTCCACCCTCAAAGATTATGACATTCATTATTTGCAACGAGCTTTGGACGAATATCACAGGAAAACTTGTATTCGTTTTGTGGAGCTACCAGAGGAAGAGACAAAAGGAAATTTTACAATAATTATGAGAAATAATTATTTACCGAAGTGTGGGAAATCTGATATTTGTATGCTCGGAGGAAAACAATTTACAAGATTAGGCAACAAATGCCCGGTTGCAAATAAAGCTATATTTGTTCACGAACTTGGTCATACTCTTTGCCTTGCTCATGAAAATCAACGTCCTGATCGCGACAAGTACATTTCCTACGACAAGAAAAAATGCGCTCATACTCCTCCAAAGTTAAATGGAAGTGGTCCCTTTGGAATATACGATTATGCAAGTCAAACGCATTATCAGTGTGGAACTTGTGAGGGTGGTTGGCCAAGGGAAAAATTTTGGTCCAAATGTGGCCATCAACTTCATCAAGGTCTCAGTGTAATGGATGTAGACACATTGAATAGTCTTTACAACTGTCAAGGTTGTCACCGACACCGCTGGCGTTCCATTGAATCTATCACGGAAATGGATAAGCAGCACATGTACAGTTTTGGACATGTGGACCAAAGCGGAAGGTCGTTGTATCCTTGTCGAGCAATGTATCAGGGAGACGTTGCCGCAGGAATGTACACAAACGAAGAGAAAACTTGCCAAATTCCCAGTCGTTTTACGGGCGATAACGTGATTCTTAAAGAAAATGTTGAAGTTTTGACAATACCTGGTGGTCTAGCAGTTCAGAACTGTGCAGGTGATAAAAATAGTCCACCAAAGTTTCAATATAAACTTGTGAGTAGTCGTTCTATAAAAGCTAAGGATAAAATTAAAAGCGCTATTCCTGTTGGTTACGGCTGGAATTGGGAAGAAGACTTGATTACAAGCTATATCGCATTTGGAACGATATCTTGGGGTCAGTATAGTGGAAATTATAGTATGGAAAAAGGGACTTCGCGGCGGCAGGATGATGAAACGGTAGATTTGATTGGAACCGCGTGGAAATACGAAAATAAAATGGAAGATGCATGGTTTCCAACTGCCAATGGAATGCCAAAAAGTTTCAAAACTTTTAAGTTCCTTGTTTGTAGTTAATTGTTTAATTTGTTCTAGAATGTCACACAGGCTGCTCAATTTCATTTTAGTTTGTAAAACGCTTTGTAGTGTAGTGTCATTTTGTATTTAAATTTGCAAAAATAAATTTGAATTATGATATTTTAAATTGTAATGTATTGTGCATTACAAAATCTCGTCGTTGATCTAGTCGTCAGTCGTAGTTAATTTGCTCTGTAGAAAGCTACTTCGCAGGACGAATCTACGAGGCGAATAATCAATCGTTAGTTACCTAAAAACACTGTCGGTGTCATTAAAATCCCATTAATTTTCCGAATTGGGGAACAATGGGAGTAGGACACTATAGTCGTTTCGAACAAACTTTCTGACAGTTTTACTAAAGACTGCGTAAAAGGGTTTTAATTCAAATTACACACGTCATTGCCATTTAATCTATTCGCCACTGCCCAAGATGCATTAATCGGTAAGACAGAATGCGTTGTACATTGTAGTGATGAGTAGATTAGCCCAATCAAATTTATGCAAGAGCTACCCTCACCATACCACATCCTGACTCCTCACCACAACTTATATATAAATCGTACAGGCGGTACTTAAAATACACGCACCGATTGTTTATGCGGTTTAAAATGTCAGCGTTTTCCATAAAAAGTAACATAATAATTAGGTTTTTAATAGTGAAATAAAAAACGATTTTTTCTTGTACTTACGCATGACCAGTACGTTTTACGCAGAAACGAGCAGAAATTTCGAAGTAACAATGATTTTTATTTGGAAAACGAAGACGGATATAATCCCCAAAAAATTAAAATTATTCACAGTAGTCGTTTTTGTATCTTTGTTATTGGTTAGCACACTAGCACACCTTCATCTTAATAAGGCATTAAAAACAAATTGAAATTATGTTCAGTCGGGGTGAAAGTTTAGTAGAAATCTACAAAGAAGGAGCTCATAATATTGGCGTTCTCCAATCTGAAGCAAACTTTGAAACTACCAGTTTTGCTGAACAACCAGCGAAAGACAAAGATGACAACCCGGATGAAGTTTTCCAATGTATTGAAAAGTGTTCTACGAATGATATGTGTGAACACGAAGACAATTATGGGAAAACGCTGTTACACCGTGCCTGCACTATAAGTAATTAAATTAAAATATTAAAATTGATGAACAATGAACGAAAATTACTGTTTTTTTTCTTTCTATTAGAAAACAAGCAAGTTGCAACAGAAACAGCTCAAAAGTTGTTCCAATGGTTTGTGGATAAAGATAAGGAAGGTATAGAGCAAGTTGTTTTTGTAAATAAAAGGGATAAAGAAGGTAACGCCGCCCTTCAGTACGCAACCAAAAAGAGGAACAAACCTCTAATCAAATTACTGATAGAAAATGGAGCGGATATTAACCTTCTGTATGAAATATATTGCTATTTTACACGAATCGAAACTTGGAGTTTTAAGTAAAATGCAGTGAATATTCAAATATTTAGGAAGAAAGATCACAGTACCAAGTCAATTCATTTACTTTACGATAAAGTACTTATCAACTTCTTTGATACTTCGATCAAATTGGACAAGGAAGAGGATGATGAAATGTTGAACAATGAATCCGTCTGGAAAGTTGATTGTGAATTTGGGTATGCTGCAATTTAACTATGATAAGCAATATGACAAATGTTGGTGAAATGTTATACTTCATACTTTTTTATGAAATTGTAAATTAAGACCTATTACTGGCCTTCATAATCCAAGGCTAAAATATCGAAGGGATGGCAGAAAGCCACTAAATCAAACCAGTTGTCTCGCGGGAGTGTTACGGCGAAAGACGGCGACCAGAGAAGCCGTTCTGCAACATCCCCTTGTGCAAATATTTTTGAATATCAAAGGAGATAAATTTAAATCTATTTTATATGCGTCTATGATTTACCATGTAAGTTGAATTTATCCATGCAAACTCAATTTATTACCATGTGTACTTAACATGACCAAAGTTTTATTTTATTTTATCCCAGATACTTTGGTCTATAATAAGCGTAGTGTTCATATTTTGCAACACACACATACTCGACAGCACCAACATTAAATACAGCGTTAGAAAATCCAATCTAACTACGCTTTGTCAATCGTTTCGTATTTATGAAAGCGGCACTTATGAATTCCATTACAACGCTTATTTTTACATAATGGTCTTGCTCTACTTATTTTCGGTTGCGAAAGAAATTGTAGAACTATACGCATGTCCAGATAAATGGTATTATTGGAAACAATTGGAAAATTTGGGGCAGTGGGTAGTCAACGTGACTATATTTGTGGTTTGGATTGTTTCGGTTATTTCTCGAATGAAGAAAGCAGACGATGATCTTTATGAAGGCAGTTTTCTGCAAGATTATCGATTCTTGTGGGTGGTAGTTCTACCACTGATTTACATTGTAAGCTGACTTACACAAATACTGTATTACTTAACTGTATGTATGTATGATTTATTTACATCTCCTTCGGGCTCTCTGCCCATGGAGCATTTTAAGAAATAAAATTCATTTTACAAAAGAATGCGTTACATATTACTTAATTAAAGTCGGTAGTTTAAAACTATGTTGGTTTTCAGGCAGGAATTTTTGCTTCTTTGCTGCTGGTACAAGGTCAACTGACAAAAACTGAGTTACTGGGTATTTACAACGAAATGTTTGCAAACGTGAGTGAGATATCTTGTTTTCAGTGTAATATGAAAATGCGAATTGAATTTTTTCTGATTTCATAGGGATTTCTAAACTTAACTAAATTCCTTCTTGCATTTCTTCCACTGCTCACTGCGTTTCTGATGACGTTCCATATTTTGGTAAGAAGTTAAAAAAAGGTGAAAGTCTTGGCTGTTGATGTATTGTACTTTACTATACTTGGAAATTAATTTTATACTTAACTTGTAGAAGAGAGAGTATGTGCCTGCTTGGGGTTTGGGATTTAGTAAGATATTAGCCATGATGACGGGAGAAATCGATTATAGCGGCGTATTTTATGGAGAGGATGCAGACCAAATAGCATTTAGAAACGTTTCAAAAATATTTATGCTTGTTTTTATAATTACCGTGGTGCTTCTTTTGCATAACTTACTGATTGGTATGGCCGTCAGTGACGTACAGGTATGGAATACATTCAATTTATTTACATTCATATACCAATCCATAAACATGGATACACATATATTTTGTAAAATAATTTTTATAGAAATTGGAAGAGAAAGCTAAAGTGAACCATTTAGCCCGTCGCTTGGAAGACATTTACTTGATGGAAAATATTGTCACGCATCCGTGGGTAGTGAAGCTGGTTGTTCGATTTAATTGGGATCAATGGTTCAAGAGAACTTTCATTGTGAATAAGAGTGACACACAAAAGTAAGTTATTTGAAAATATTAATAACATTTTTAGTGTAAAAACAAATGATTAAAAAAAAATAATCCGACTTAATCATTTTTTTGAAGAATGAAGCATGGGAAACCGAAAAGAAGTAAAAGACTAGATGAGTATCCATTCGATCTACGAGAAGCCGTTATTCAATGGGATAAAGAACAAAAGATCAGGATTGATTTAACAAATAACGCTGGTTCTGCATAACATGTTAAAAAAATAATTTATGGCAAAATGTATATTTAAAATAAATGAAAGAAATGCGCGCAGCGCTGGTGGTAGAATAAAGAAGTAAATTGGTTAGTTGCATTATGTACTGCATTATTCAGTTACATTCACTGCTTGTATTTTTTGGAAATATATAGAACATAAGTACAGATCGAAATTGATTTTGAATATCGCACAAAGGGAGTAATACGAATAGCACATTATCATGAAATTGTCAACTGTAATCAGTATTACTGGAACATGCCTTTTCACACATTTTATGGAGTTGTAGTTGTTAGCGTATTAAAATAGCATATTTGATTTTCAAACGAATTTACATTTGACAATTAACTAAGTATTTTTCCTTGTTTACGAGCTTATCTCAATGTTAGGATGATTTCCATGATATATAATTGATTGTGAACAACGCCCATTTTTTCAGGTTACGATTGCAGGTTTGAGCAGTAGTATTGCTGCTAAATTTAGACAGTAGTGAAGGCAAATTTATAGCGAAAAGTTGTCATTTAACAAAAATGGAGCCCAGCAAGGAAATCCATGGAAACTGTCGCAGTGATGACCCTAATTTTCAGGCTTCTCATTTCACCGCCGCAGACATGCTGAGTATCGCTAAGCCCCCAGCAAAAGGAGTGGATGGTGACTGGGATAAAATGTTTGTCTTGCTTAAAGATGCAGGTCATGGACAACGATATTTTACGGCTAGTGAAGGCGCAGAAGATGGAAGAACCATTTTACACTATGCTTGCATTCGAAGTGATTGAAATATACGATCTTATTCAAATACACGTTTTTATAATTGATATTTTGATAATATTAATGTATCTTTTCTATAGGAAATAAATCGGCTGCCTTGGAAACGGTACAAAATATTTTCGACTGTTGCGTTCAGCAAAACTTTCAGGATCACATTGATTTCGTCAATAGAATAGATAATGAAGGTAATACGGCGCTTCAGCTAGCAACCAAAAAGAGGAACAAAGCTTTGGTCAAGTTGCTTATTAAAAATGGAGCGGATATTAACCTGCTGTAAAAACAATGAATATTTAAAGATCAAATGTTCTAATTATTTATTGTGTTTTAAAGAATAGTTTAATGTAAAACTTTTAGAAACGAAGCAAATAGGACCGACCCAATCCACATGATTTACGATTAAGTGCTTATTAGCATTTTTGATCAGTCAATATATTTGGAAAAGGATGATGATGATGATGAACTAGCAAACGAGTCTGTCTGGAAAGTGGATTGCAACTTCGGGTTAAAATTATAATTACTTATATTTTTGTCAATTAATGTTAAACATCTTATAGTTTTGCCACAGTTTCAAGCTGATTTATTTCCGCCAATTTGTATATAGACCCGTTACAGGTCTTCATAATTCAAGTTATCAGAGCAACCCCAAAAAGCTATTACATCAAACGGGACATCTTGCGTGTGTGTTAAGACGAGAAACAGCAACACGGGCAGCCATTCTACAACATCCCCTTGTTCAAATATTTTTGCACTTGAAAGGAAATAAATTCGCAATGTTTTTGTATACGTCTTTGTTATACAATGTGAGTTAGTATTTTCAAAAATCATGTGAATAATTAATTTAATTTACCTATAATTTTATGTTGCTCCACCTATAGTTCTTTTGGTCGCTGTTAAGCTTTTCATTCATCTTTTGCAACACCCACATTCTGGCTAGTAGCGCCAACATTAATAACTCCTTAACGGGCACCAATCTAACTGTTCTTTGTCAGCCGGTCCTTCTTTATGAAAGCGGAACATATAAATTTCGCTACAACGCTTACTTCTACATAATGATCCTACTTCACATGTTTTCTGTTTCTCGGGAATTTGTAGAGATGTACACTTGTCCCGATAAAGGTTTCTACTGGAAACAGTTCGAAAATTATGGTCAGTGACGGTAATCGTAGCACTATTTAACGTTTGGGCTATATCAATTCTCACCAGCATGCTCGAAATTGGTTATCATCCTGGTGATGATGAAAGTTTTTCAGGATATATCTTGTGGAAAATATACTTACCAGCAATTTACATTGTAAGTTTGTACAGGTTATCGAGTTGAATTTGATTGAACGTTTAAATTATTTTATATATCGTATTTTTAGGCAGGAATGTTCACTTCGTTACTTTTAATTCAAAGTCAACTGAGGAAATTCGAAATACTAGGTATTTACAATGAGATGTTTGCCAAGGTATGAGAAGGACTCTTTTTAAAATATATTTCAATTTTATATTATTATAATAACGATATTTTGATAGGGATTTCGAAACGTTATGAAATTTCTGCTCGCATTTCTTCCACTTCTAACTGCATTTCTGATCACCTTTCACATTTTATTGCCCACGGTAACAATTAAAGCTATGATTATGCTCTTACGATGATAATGATGACATGCTCAAAATAAAGTAAACATTGATAATTTGATAAAATTCATTATGCAAATTTTATAATTTAGAGAAAAGAATTTTATCCATCCTATGGCTTGGGATTCACTAAACTATTATCCATGATGACCGGTGAAATTGATTATGGCGAAACATTTTATGGAGACGATGAAAAACACATTGCTTTCAAAGATGTTTTGAAATTGCTGCTCCTTGTCTTTGTAATAACTGTGGTTTTATTGCTACAAAACTTACTGATTGGTATGACTGTCAGTGACGTACAGGCATGTCTTGAGTACACAGTACCGTATTGCTACAGAAATCTTCTTGGAGAAATCGATAATATAATTGAATTGATTTATAGAAATTGGAAAAGAAAGCTAAAGTGAATCTTTTAGCTCGTCGTCTGGAAGACATTAATTTAAAGGAAAATGTTTTTGTACATCCGTGGGTAGTCAAATTAATGTTTCGCTTAAAGCTCGATCAGTGGTTTAAAAAAGCGCTCATTGTGGATAAAATTGATACACAAAAGTAAGTTATTTGAAATCAAATTTAAGGATTTTTTAGATTAAAACCAAATTATTAACGATGGTATGTCGAATATTTTTTGAAGAGTAAAACGTGGGATAGTGAAGAGAAATAAACCCGCTGTAGTAGCGACCATAACGACGTAGCTGAAACAATGCAACGAATAACGACGCTAGTGATAGTCAT